>JAJOOR010004270.1:0-59522 GCA_036250505.1 Solanum acaule
TGTATTTAAAACTTTAAAAGTATAAATTTTTAAGTGTAATATTCCTAATTTTTTAATTTTAATAAAAAAAAATAATTTATAACGGTTGGACCCGGTTTCCGGTCCGGTCCGGTCCGGTCCGTTACCGGTCCGGGACGGGTACAGGTATTTTTTTCCGGTATTACTGGTTCCGGTCCGTCCCGGTTCCAGTTCGGTTCCGGCCCGTGGTGCCCGGTAACGGAACGTCCCGATCCGGTAGTTCCGTTACCGGTTCCGTTGCCACCCTTATGTGTACTGCAGGTAGGGTTGTGGTTGCTTCTTCCTGAGAGCCGCTTTCAGCCTCTGCACTGCCTCCCGAACCATCATCAAATTGGCTTCCCGAAGCAGCATCAGATTTACTTCCCAATTCCTCCCCACTATCGGAACTACTATCTCCCTCTTCTGACTAAGGAGGAGTGTCCTAGAAGATAGCCCTCACTGCTCTAGATCTAGTAGCTTGAGGTGGATGATCGCCAGGTGTAACATTCATTTGTACCTCCGAACTACTAGATTCGGAAGCATTGTGGCCTTCCGATTGAGAAGTAGTAGGTGCAGACTGTGGGGTTGTGTTCTTTCTTTATGGAGGCATAGTACATGAGAAATAGAACCTACATTAGTACGCAAATCTGTAAAATGACACACTATCGGGTACTCAGACTTCCCCTGCGTATCTATCATTAGGAAGGGCCATGGAATCAAAAGACGAACAGAAATAAATGTACAGAAAAAACAAAATTATAGAAAACAAGTAAACTGTACGAGAGCTCACATGGGTTGTGGTAGGTACCACGGTCCGTAAAACCCTTCGTGGAGTTCATACAGAATCAATGTGCAACAGTGGGTTGACCAAGTTTTATTCAGGGATGGTTTCTGGCCCGTGGAGTGAATCACGGTCCGTGATCATGCTCGTGAACCTATCTACTGGGTGGATGTAATTGAAGTGTGGTCCACGAGTGCTTTCACAGCTCGTTGTGGCTTCCACGGTTTGTGAAGCCTCTCGTGATCTTATACTTAACCATTCATCCCATTATTTTCTCCCCCAACTTCACCATAGGACAGGTTACCCCTATTTTTTTACACATGATCACAAGTGACTTACTATCACTAGTGAATTTCAATAAGCAAGATGCTAAAAAGAACAATATTCATCAAACACACATATACCCTAATCATACCCACACAAAAATCATCAATGTTATACAATTCAATCTAACCCACAACAACAAAAACTCACCCAATTTCAACCAACCCTTAATAATTTCACATCAACGCTACTCTTCATAAATTCAACTACCCCACATAATATCACAACCAATTTAGACAAAACTCAGATAACCCACAACAATTCATCAGACCCTCCTAAGTAGATATCATCAAAGATCAGTTCTCACACTATCATGCTTAATTTCGATCAAATATAAGCAGTTCTAACTTGTTTATAAATAAAATTAAACATATAACAAGTGAATTAGGAAACTTACTTCGAATGAGAGCACAATATGGTTTGACTAGACAGAGAAATAATGATCCACACCTTGATGCTTTGACACTAGAACTAGGGTTTAGATTTTTCAAAGAATTTGGAACTTACGGATGATGGAAACCTAGTTATGCTTGTGATAACCGTTATGGAAGAGACAATAGGAAGAAAAAAATAACCCTTGGCGCTTTAGGAACATAATATACGTTGTAATTTCAATTCTTCCTTTTGCGCGGGTCGGGTCGGGTTATAGATATTCTGAAGCATGGACGACGGAATGTGAAAGTGCTCGTGAAGGTCACCACAGTCCGTACAGTGGTCTATGGAACTGACTTGGGGAAAAACTACTTACATGTGGTTCACGAGAGGCTAGATGGTTCGTACAAGTCTTGACGGACCGTGAAACCTTCCGTGAACCTTTTTCTTGAAATTTCCAGTAGCTCTCTTAGGTTGGTGCTAAGATTGACGGACCGTGAAGTTGCCCATGAAGGGAACTACAGTCCGTGAGGCTGCTCGTGAAGAGCTGTCTGCACCCAGTTCCTCCAATTTTTACTCTAGTCTCTCCTGCACACATCAATACACAGTGATTCTATAAAAAACAAATAAAAATAAGGAAAAAGGAAAATACCTAATACAATTACATCTTGGGATGCCTCCCAAGCAGCGCACAATTTAACGTCGCGGTGCGACACAGGTTACTTGATTACTCAGACTTTATCAAGTTTACATTCCTCCACAATCTTTATATCTTTTGGAACACCTAAGTATGCCTTGATTTGTTGACCATTGACTTTGAACCTCTCACCCTTGTCATTTTCAAGCTCAATAGCACCCGACTGGAACACCTGAGTCACCTTAAAAAGTCCAGACCATTTGGATCTCAATTTTCCCGAAAATAGACGAAGTCTAGAATTGAAAAGTAACACCAAGTAACTAGGAGTGAAGGTTCTCTTTTCAATATGCTTATCATGATACAAATTCATCCTCTCCTTGTACAGTGCAGACCTCTCATAAGCTCTCAACTGAAACTCATCCATCTCATTAATTTGATCCAATCTCAAGTTTGTTGTTTTGCTCCAACTAGGATTCAGCTTCTTCAAAGCCTATAGTGTTTTATGCTCAATCTCAACCGGCAAATGACATGCCTTTCCAAACACCAATTGATATGGAGACATACCGATAGGCGTCTTGAAAGTTGTCTGATATGCCCATAGAGCATCATCTAACTTTCGTGCCCAATTTGTCCTGTTGGCATTCATTGTTTTTGCCAAGATCGCCTTTATTTATCTATTGGACACCTCTACTTGTCCACTGGTCTGCGGGTGATAAGGTGTTGCAACCTTGTGTTGTTTAACCCTATATTTGGTCAGAAGTGCATTGAATACCTTGTTGCAGAAATGGGAGCCACCAATGATAGCTCTGGGTGTGCCGAACCTTGAGAAGATATTCTTCTTCAGAAAACCAGCAATACTCTTTCCATCATTCTCAGGCAAAGTAACTGCCTCAACCCATTTGGACACATAGTCCACTGCAACCAATATGTACTTCTGCCCATAGGTGCTCACAAATGGGCCCATGAAATTGACTCCTTATACATCAAACAGCTCCATCTCCAGAATAGGTGTCATGGGTAACTCATGGCACCGAGAGATGGCTCCTTGTCGCTGGCATACATCACAACTCCTTACTATGTCAATCACATCCTGATGAATTGTGGGCCAGTAGTACCCACACTAAAGTATCTTGTGGGCTGTCCGAGCACCTCCATAATGACCATGAAGAGTAACAGGATTCTAGAATATGCAGCATCTCAGCTTCAGGGATACATCACCTGATGATGTTATCAGCACATACCCTGTACATATAAGGTTCATCCCAAAAACAAGTACCCACATCATGCAAGAACCTCTTTCTTTGCTGAAATGTCAGCTCCTCAGGCATCACATCACTAACAAGAAAGTTAGCAAAATCAGCAAACCAAGGAATAAAATCAAGAGTTGCAGCCAATACCTGCTCATCCGGAAATGCATCATTGATTTCTAGTTCACATTTCTCTTTGTTTTCAGCCTCCAACCTAGACAAGTGATCATCTACCTGGTTCTCACAACCTTTCCTATCCTTGACTTCTAAATTAAACTCTTGAAGGAGTAAGACCATCTGATTAACCTTGGCTTGACATCTTTCTTTCCCATGAGGTACCTCAGAGCTGCATAATCTGTATGGACTATCACTTTAGTACCCAGCAAGTAAGCTTTGAACTTCTTGAAAGCATACACCACAGCTAGTAGTTTTTGTTCAGTAATCGTGTAATTTTGCTGTGCTCCATTTAATGACTTACTAGTATAGTAAATCAGATGGAACATCTTGTTGTGCTTCTGCCCCAGTACAACTCCTAAAGTAATACCAGTAGCATCACACATTACCTCAAATGGCTCAGCCCAATCTGGGCCAATGATCATTGAACAGAAATCAGCTTCTCCTTCAGGCATTCAAAGGCTCTAAGAAATACCTTATCAAAAATGAATTTCACCTCCCTCTCCAAAAGCTTGCACATGGGGTGTGCAATTTTCGAGAAGTCCTTGATTAAACTCCAATAAAATCAAACACATCCTAAGAAACTTTGAACACCCTTCACACAAATAGGGGGAGGGAACTTTTCAATCACCTCAATTTTGGCCTTGTCGACCTCTATCCCCTTTTGTAACACCTTGTGCAGAAGGACTACGCCTTCCTTGACCATAAAATGACACTTCTCCCAGTTCAGCACTATGTTAGCCTCATCGCATCTCTGTAAGGCCCTGCTATGATTAAGCAAACAGTCATTAAAAGTATCACCTACCACTAAAAAGTCATCCATGAATACCTCCAGAGTGTCCTCTACCATATCTGAAAAGATAGACATCATACACATTTGAAACGTTGTTGGTGCATTACATAGTCCAAATGGCATGCGTTTAAACGCAAAGGTGCCATAAGGACATGTAAATGTGGTATTTTCCTGATCTTCAGGAGAAATTGATATCTAGTTGTAGCCAGAGTATCCATCTAAAATGCAGTCCCACCCTTTGCCAGCCGACTTGTCAAGTATCTGGTCCATGAAAGGTATCGGGAAGTGATCCTTCAAGGTCCACTTGTTCATCTTCCTGTAGTCCATGCACACTCTCCATCCAGGACTGGTCTTTGTGGGACCAACTCATTTTTTGCATTCACGACTACAATCATACCATTCTTTTTGGGCACACACTGCACTGGGCTGACCCAGTGACTGTCAAAAATGGGGTACACCACCCCAACATATAACCACTTGATGATCTCCTTTTTGACCACCTCTTGCATAGGTGGGTTTAGCCTCCGCTGGTGTTCAATGCTTGGGCTACAGTCCTCCTCAAACTGAATCATATGGGTGCATATACCTGGAGGTATCCTGATGATATCAACAATGATCCACCCAATGGCCTTTTTGTACCTTATCAAAACTTTGATCACCGCTTGAACCTGTTCATCATTCAAATCTGCAGCCAAAATCATAGGTAAAGTGTTGTTAGATCCCAAAAATAAATACCTCAGGTGACTGGGTAACTGTTTCAGTTCTAGCACTGGTGGTTCCTCAATGGACGGTTTGCTGGAGGACTTGGCCTGTTTTTCAAATCCAGGTCCAATTTCTTTGGAGCATAAGAGTGTGCTCCTATACCCTGCGAGGCATTCATGGTCTCTACATAGTCAGACCGAAAGTCAGGTTCAAAATTCATCAGCAGTGCAACTAAGGTTTCAACAACCAGCCTCTCTTCAATGGTTGCTCCCATTTCTTCTTCATAAAAAACCTCTATCACAGATACCGCATTCATGTCATGTGGCTGCTTCATGGACCTGCAAATATTAAACTTTACCTCTTCTTTGTTGAGTCTGAATTTCAGTTCTCCTTGCTCACATCTACCAATGCTCGCCCTGTGACCAGAAATGGTCTTCCCAAAATAATGGGAACCTCAAAAACCACTTTGCAATCCAAGTTCACGAAGTCTGCCGAAAAGATGAACGTGTCCACCTTTACGAGTACATCACATAGGATGCCTACAAGTCACTTCACTGATCTATCTCCATCATAAACCTCATAGTTGTGGGTTTTGGAAGTCCTAACCCCAGTTGCTTGTAGATGGCCAGTGGCATCAAGTTTATACTGGCCCCTTAGTCACACAAGGCCTTTGCGAATTTGATTGATCCGATGGTGCACGGTATGGTGAATACACCTGGATCCTCCTTTTTCTGTACCAGAGGTCTGGTAGCAATAGCGCTGCAGTGATGAACATTGTCAGTTAAATCAATACTTACAGCTCTTTTCTTTGTGACCAATCCCTTCATGAACTTGGCATTTCCTGGCATTTGCTCTAGTGCTTCCACCAATGGGATGCTTACTGACAGCTGTCGCAGCATGGTGATGAACTTCGCAAATTTCCCATCTTTGGCTTTCTTTTTAAGCCTTTGAGGGAAAAGAGGAGGTGGTCTTGGGATTTGTTGTAAAGGTATATTTCCCTCAACCTCTTTCTCTTTTCCACTTGCAGGTTGTGCTATTGGTTGAGCATCCTCCAAGTCATGTACATGTTCCGCTTCATCCTCCTCTATTCCAGCTTGCTCCAACACGTGCTCATGTTTAGTACCTATAGAAATTGGGTCAGTAAGAATCTTACCACTCCTGGTGGCGATAGCCATGTAATGCCCGTCTTTCTTAAGATTTTGCATCGTGTCACATGGTAGTGACCCATTCTTCCTCTGATTTAATGAGGCTGAAAGTTGCCCCAACTACTGCTCAATCTGCTTAATGGAGGTGGTGTGAGAGTCTACCAGTTGACTAATACTAGAGAAATCACTTTTCATCTCCTTCACCCCTGCATCAGTTGATTCAACTTTTTGTAGCACCTTGGCCAACATGCCTTCCAGCATAGACCCACTGGAACTACCACTTTCCCGGTCTCTATTACCTGGGGGCACATACACACCACTACGATCATTTCTGTACCCATCTCTGTTCTGGCAGTTTCCCTGCTCTCTGTTCGCTGGCCTATCATATTATCCTTCTCTTGAGTAGTTCCGACCTGCATTTCCAGAGTTGTAACCCTTGTTGCCCGAGTTATAATTCTGGAAACCTCCTTGGTTGCCTAGATAATTAGCCTCTTCATCTAGATCGATATCCTGATCTTTATACCTATTTGGCTATCCCACGGCCTTTACCTTTTCAGACTTGGAGACAATATGCTTCGTGAGTAGATTTATTTAGGTCCTCATGTGTGCCATGTCCTAATCCCTCTCTTCCTTTGTTCAGTTGAAAGTTCAAAAGTGTACCCAAGATCTCCTACTTCTGCATCCCGAGTGTACCATGCCCTGTTATTCTTTGACACCTCGTCCATCAGTTGCATGCTCTCTTAGAATGGCTTTCTCATAAAAGATCATCCACACACTGCATGAGTAATAGGTTTAGTAACATAATTTAAAGAGCTGTAAAATGTCTGTTTTAGATGTCTCTCAGTGAGACCATGATTTGGACACTTCTTCAGCTTTTGGCTGAATCTCCACCAGGCGTCATGCATCGTTTCTCCTGGTAGCTGCTTATGGGCACTTATCTCATCTTTCATTTGCAGCTCTTTTGATTCTGGAAAGAATCGTTCTAGAAAAGCCTCCTTCAACTCAGTCCATGTCTCAATTGAGTCAACCGGCATCTCATTCAACCAGTTGGTTGCCTCTCCAGTAAGAGACAAAGGAAATAACCTCAATCTCATCGCTGTTTGGCTTACTCCAAGAATCTCTTGCGATTTGCAAATTGCCACAAAGTGCATCAGATGTTGATTAGCATCATCACCAGCTGCACCCCTGAACATACCTTTCAGATTCAACAGTTGAATCATAGTGTTGGTGATTGTGAATTTAACACCTGGAGGTAGTGCAGGTAACACTATTGCTCCAATGGCTCCATCTCCATCCAAGTCTAAGTCATCCTTCTCATACATCATGTGAGATGGAAGTTGTGCTCTACCCCTTGGAGCTATTGGTGTCCGGTGGGAGGAATGATTACATCCACTGCTATGTTTTCATCCACTGCCCTAGGTTGGTTGTTCACATCATTTGGTTGAATACCTATTGCGACGGTTTCAACTTCCAATCCAAATCTCTGTCTCTATGCCTCAAGTTCTTGTGCGTTCACCATTTTGTGGATTGTTTTCCGAAGTTCTGGATCGTATGGGACTAATAGGACTCCCTTACTTCTGGTATTTGGCATACACAATCGAACTCACCTGAAAGAGACACAGACAAAGAACAAGACGTAAAATTAGGAAATCTAACTACACTTAGAATAAAAGCTAGTAAAACACTTCTGAATTGAAATTCCCCAGCAGCGGCACCAAAATTTGTTACGTCCAAATTTACACCTCAATTAAGATATATAAATGGTCGAAGTCAATTTATAGAAGTCAACGTGAGTTGAGGTCGATACCACAGAGAATTTCTTTACAGAAATGATTTCACTGTCGCGTTTTACTCAAATGTCATTATTATTTCCTAAAGAAACAATTACAGAAAGTAAAATGGGTTTAACGTTAATGCTTTGGTAACCAAAGTTGTAAACTAAAGTCTAATTCAACAATTAACAAAATATCAGTTTATAAGTTGTTTCAATAATTAAATGAAACTAGGATTGTGTTCCCCATAACGTTGCGTTTAATGTTCTTCCGTAATTGAGTTTCAGGCAATTTACCTCTACAACATACATGTGAGTTAGCTATATCTGACACTTCTTAGTCTACTCAGATAATCTTCACTCAAGTCCTCTCGGTCCTAGAGTGTTACACGATTTACCCTCGCTTACAATGGTGTTAAGATTCTTTTCTCTCAAACTTAAACCTTAGCTCTATTTCGTCAGATTAATTTAACTTTTTCCTAACTATCATTTTTTTCTCGAACAAATGACAGATACAGGCTCACTTTAATGCGTGCACTCATCAGAATACATGAATAACGAAAGCTAAATTACAATTTGTAAAGATAAATCACCTTTCACTCATTTTACGAAATTACAATTAGAATTACATCATGGATCCCACAACTCCAGTTTTAGCCACTCATGATTTCACATAACTTTACAGAAGTATGTAATGAAAACATAATGCTAAAATACTCACAAAGATAAGCAAATTGATAAGCTCGTAGATGATTCAAAAACCAAAATTCAACTTTCAAACTTTGATTTGATGTTAATCTCCAAAACCAAAAACTAAGAATAATTGAAACTCGTTCGTCGTTCAAGGTAAGATAGGATAAAAAATAAAAAATGACCTAATTAATTCAAATAATGTGTTATAAAGAGAGTCCTTCTCGAAGTAGTACTGAACAGTTGGACCTATCACGACTGCTCCCACGACCTGTCAAGGGCTTCACGGTCCGTGAAGCCCTTCGTGGTCTTCACTTGGATTCACCCAAAACAAGTTCTTCAAGGCTTGCACACTGTAATTTGTCACAAACGTCACCACGAGTCGTGGTACTAACCATGGTCCGTAAAGGTGCTCGTGGTCTTCACTTGGGCCAATTCACTCTTCAGCTTCTCAAAGTTTCTTCACTGGTTCAACTTCACGAACTGCATCACGACCCGTCATAAGTATTACGGTCCGTCAGGTCTCACATGGTCCTCACTTAGCATTGCCACAAGTTGCCTTCTCAAAGCTTGTTCACTGGAAATTACATCACGGACAACACTCGATTCTAGTATCAATTCTTAGTTTTCAAGCCTCAAATGTGCCACGATTTCGCAGCACATCAAGCCTCACCTTGAAGTTGAATAGTCATGAACTCAACCCCATGCTGATGGACAATTCCCAACTTATAAAGCCTCTCATAGAAATCTAGGATGAACTCATATGTATCCTCACTTTTAGAACCAAGGAACACAGGCAATTTCAACTTCAAGAACTTAGTCAATATCTCATGCCCATTACTAGTCATAACAGGACCCAATAAAGGATGGAAGAAAGCATCATTACCTTCAGTTCCACCCACCTTGGGCGCAGTGATAGCAACAATGGGATTGGCATAAGCTTGAGTTGCTTGAATAGAAGGAAGCACTCCAGGACCAACCAACCCTTTCAAGAATGACATGATCTGCTGAGCTAACACTGGGTCCAAAGGAGGAATACATGTAGTCTCAGCCTGCACCTCTTTCTCTTGCCTAACATTCTCCTCATTCTCAACCTCTATGTTCTCCTCTACCTCTTTATGATGCGCAGGAGGGGCCTCATTTTTGGGAGCATTCTCAATCGTGCACCATCCCTAGTAGGCGCTTCCCTTCCTCGGCCTCTACCCCTAGCTCTTTCTCTACCCCTGCCTCGACCGTGACCTCTCGCTGCAGATTCCCTAGCTGGAGTGTTGACGGAAGCTACGGGCCTGATGCCGTTGAATCTAGTATTAACCATCTGTGGACAGAAGAGTGAAGGAGGTTAGATACCAATTTGAATCGCCAAATACCAATTAGAATCAAGTTATAGCACGAAAGGAGACAAGAGAAAACAGAGAGATTTCCTAAAGTCCTATAGCCTCTCGAAGAAAAGTACAGATGTCTGCGTACTGTTCCGCAACACTCTACTAGACTCGTTTTGGTACATCGAGATCAACGAACCTAGTCTTTGATACCAACTTTGTCACGACCCAGACCGTCGTGATTGACACCCACACTAACCCTCCGGTGGGAGAACCATTCATACTAATTAGCTAACAAACATAATCAAAACTAAGGCATTTAAGATTACGGAAGAAAATTTAAATGCTAAGGAAAGATATAGGGAGTTCCCATAAACTCCAATAAAAAGTCTAACAACCAAACTAACATTGTAGAAATAACGCCTAGAACCTGAAAGTCACGTACCAAAACATCTGAAGTTCAACCATAGGGTACAACCCCAAACTAATTATAGAAATCTAAAGAAATAGTCTAAGTCTGAAATGTGGACATAGACAGAAAGAGAAATCATGGCACCCCGGAAGAACTGGCTCACCCTTGAATTCGAATGATCACTGATCTTTTAAGCGAGGTCTGTCAATATCCGTCGAAAGATGCCCTGTACTCAACAAAGAAAGAGCAAGTGTAGTATCAGTACACAACAATAGTGAACTGGTAGGATCACACGGCTATCCCACTAAGTGCATAATACATAAGCCATTACAACACAATAATAATGTGCATACCTCGAACATATACAATATCAATATCATTTACGAACAACGAACAGTTTCACAATTCTCAAATATCACAGTTATGTCAAATCAATGGTCCTCTCATGGAACCCACACCCAAACTGTTAGTGTATCGGAATGTGGTACTCAATCCAATGTTTATGCCGGAACGTGGCAACCGATCCCATGTTTATGCCAGAACGTGGCAACCGATCCAAGTTAGTATGTCGAAACGCAACACCCGATCCATTCAACAAACCACAATCACAATCACAATATATATTCTCACAATCATACAACAAGAGGTGATTCATGGCATACAATTATTCAATTATCCTCATATTCGACTAGTGTGACCAATAATGCAACATTCACATACATACACGTATTATAATAAAGCAAGATCATACATATATCACACAATCATGAAATCACAACCATTAACTACCTCGAAACAAGCTTGAATCCCCTAAGAAACTTGATTATTCCCTTACCGGATTCGTTCCGCTTGTTCTTAGTCTACAAACGATAAATATAACACGAGAATCAATAAAAAATAACTAATTACCCGAATTACTAACAATTCTATCAACCCTAGATCATACCCAATAACTATTTGTTAGCTTGGAAAGATTAGCATCTTGTTCGTGAGCACACTTTGTCAAGCCTTCAATTGCTTTAGTCAAGCTTGCTAGTCATTCTTCTATAGTGTAAGTCATTTTGATATTATTTGATGTGAAAAGTTGAGATGAGAGGTAGAGATTGTCCCACTGGGCGTGCCAGAATTTGTAGACAATAAAATTCGTGTCTAGAAATTAATAATCAAGAACGGAAAAATATCGCAACAATCATTTTATTGATTTAAAGTGCAAGTGTTACAATCTCTATAAGTCTTTTGAATTCGCCTTTACGGATATAATTCAAGTGCTCATGAGCTTGATCTTCAATTTGCCTTGAACTTGAACTTGATCTTGAACTTGAACTTTTTCTTGATCTTGACTTCTAGTTGAATCCAAGAGCTTCGAGCTTGATCTTGAGTCTGGCGGGCTTGATCTTGATCGTTCTTGAACTTGAACGCTTGAATTATTTAATTCTTCAATTCTTGAACTTGAACACTTGAATTCTTAAACTTGTAGCTTGTAGAGAAATTTGTGGCTTTTGATCCACGAGCTTTCTCTGGCTTCTTGTTAGAATTCTTGGTTCTCTTTTCAAAATTATGAAGACCCCTATTTATAGTTTTAAAATAGAGGAGTTGTGGTATGAGTAGGATTTCCTTCGGCCAATTAGATTTAAGTGACATGGCATATGGGCATTATGGAGCGGGTTTTAATTAAATCTATATTTATTAGATTTAACTAATTTACTCAATTATATTAATCCATAATATTTATTTGGACTAATATATACATAAATTTAATATAATTCGAATCATTTTATAAATTTATATTTAATAAATTTTAAATGACTACAAAAATAATAAAGAACTAGTCTAGGGGCGGACAACATATTATGAAGGGGCTCGTCCAAACCCCTTTTAATGGAAAATATTACTATTTATACATAATTAAAATTATTACATATATATATTTTAACACCTCGTATACAAAAGATAAAAAAAAGCAGCTTTTTCAGACCTTCCAAGTGTCAATCACGAAGGGCCAACCACGACCCGTGGTGTGGGCCACGGACCATAAGCATGGATTGACCGCTCATAAAAGGTTCATGCATGGACCACGGTGGCACCAATGGACCATAGGTGGGACCACGCCTTGTGGTCCAGTGGCCCACAGACTGGCCAAAAATCTCTGACCACCAACCACGGACGTGCAGGACGGACCATAGGTCCACGCACGGTTCGTCGTTGGTGGGTCGTGGGTCAGCTGCTGACAGTTAATTTCAAGGGCAGTTGGGTCTTTTCCTAATAAATTAATTCCTATACTATGTCATTTTGCCTTCAATTAGAACCCTTGTATAAGTCTTTTTACCCCCAAATTCACCCCATTTAATTCATTCTTCCAAATTCTCAAAAGAAAATCAATTCCTCTCAAATATTCTCTCTAAAAAGTTGAAGAAGAAGAAGAAGGATTCACCTAGGGTTTCAAGCTAAAGTTCCAATCTCTCCATTGAAGGTTAGCTTTTGGACTCAAGGTATGATAGTTTTCATCAATGGATCCCTTCAATCCATGGATTTCCTAAATCTCTCTCTTTTAAAAGGTAGACTTCCCCAATTGAGTAGGGTTTTCATCTATTATCATGGATTCTTATGATTATTGATTTAAATGAGTTAATTATGATCTTCGATGCATGGATTGATGAATTGTAATGCTTTTATGATGAATTTACCTATAAACCCATGTGACCTCTATGTTTTCAAGTTATGAACCCTAAGTTGAGGGATTTTGATCTTCAAGGAAGAGTTTTATGAAATTGAGCATGTATAACTAGTTTTACATGAATTTATGATGAAATCCATATCTAACCTATGTTTTCTAAGCATTGAAGATTGAAAGTAGGTTTTGACCTCAAGGAGGTAAATTATGGACTTATGCATTTTCTTATGAAATCTATGCAATTGTTTTAAGATGTGCTTTGAGAGTAAAGTACCAATTATGATGATATTGTGTTGTGAAAGGATATTCTCATTTAAACACATACTAGCATGATGTGAAAGGTGTTCTCACATAGAAAGGATTCTTAGATTAAAAGGCCTTCTCACCTAATTGAATCAAAGACTAGGAGCTATCTTAATGAATCTAGCCTGAATCTGTAGGCCAAGGGCACCTTTTCATAAGTAATGAAGTTAATTAAGAAATGACTATTCTGTGGGAATTTATGCTTAGCACCGAGTGTATATTGATAGTGAGATGGAAGCTCTCCCATTAGTAGAGGCCAGATTTCCAAAGTAATCTCATGAAATGGAAGCTCCCCCGTTAGTAGAGGTCGGGTTTCTAGTAGCAATCTCTTTATCCATAACTATGTTCCCACATAGGTTGATTAGATAGTGGATCCACTTAGGCTAGAAGTTCAAGGTTGTACCTTAGGCAAGTAGAACACCTCTTTTTGGTGTGGGGTAGACACCGGATTCCATGTTATAGCTCACATGGTCTCATGTCGGTTAATGCTGTTTCCCACAACAAGATTAATAATGAACTAAGCCATGCTTAAAGAAGTATCTTGTAGTGTTCAAAGATGTTAAAGAAGAAGTTAGCTTACATTGACCATGACTTCTGACTTATGTTTTATAACTCTTTCATATGATGTTTAATCTGCTCAATCGCATGTCATGAAATGAAATGTCCCCTTTTAGCATGTTTTAAATGTTTTATGCATGGCTATCATACTTGGTATAATTTTTTGTACTAGCACATACTTTCGCCTACATTTTCCCCAAATGTAGGGTTCGATAGATAGGTTTCCGAGGCTCGTGGTTAGTTGTAAAGTTCATGATTTTCCCGAGCTTTAGTGAGTCCTCATGCTTCGAGGATGGAGTTATTGTTTTAGTTTCTTTCATGTATTTCCTTTTTTGAACATGATGTCTGGGCTAGACCCAATTTCATTCTATTGTAATAGATGGCTATGATAAGACATGAGTCTAGATTTCTGCTTTTCGTTTTATAAAATGTTTTGGATTTGGACTATTGTTTTACTCTTATTGTTCTATTTCTTATGTTATGAGAGCTAAGTGACTTGTATGGAGTCCTTCGAGGTTCTATATGCCATGTTATATCTAGGGGGTACCCCTGGGTCGTGACAAACTTGGTAATCAGAGCACAATGTTTAAAATGGTCCTATGATGTCTCATAAGCCACATCTAGTAGAGTCTTGTTCATGAGTGTGAAGCGCGCCACATTTATGAATGAGAGGCTACAAGATGATTAGGAAACTCCACTTCTTTCATTACTCTTAAGTTGTGCGATAGTGTTTAACTCTATAAGGTCTCTCTCTTAATCCTTATCCTATGTTCTTCATGTATGGCTGCCCGAAGATCTTATGCTAGGAGGAATACGAGGGAGAATGCGGAACAAGAAGCTCCTCCCCAAGTTCCTCAAGTTTCGGTCGATCCTTTGGCCGAGCATGTTTCTAATGTGGAGTTTAGGGCTGCTTTTCAAGTGTTGGCTCAAGCGGTTACGACCCAAGCCAATAGGGAGGTTGTGGTTCGCGCAAGCTCAAATGTGAATTCAGCGGCTTCAAGAGTGAGGGACTTCACAAGGATGAACCCTCCAGAGTTTCATGGTTCAAAAGGCGAGGAAGATCCTCAAGAGTTTATCGATAAGGTCTATAATATTTTGATGATCATGGGAGTTACGCAGGTGGAAAAGGCGGAGTTGCCCACTTACCAATTGAAAGGTGTGGTATAACCAATGGAAAAAAGGGAGGTCTGAAGATCCGGGTCCTCTTGATTGGGATAAGTTTAAGGCCACATTTCTTGATAGATTCTTTCCCCTTGAGATGAGGAAAGCTAAGGTGCCAGAGTTCATTAACCTACGATAAGAGGGTATGAGTGTGAGGGAATATGCTCTAAATTTCACTCAATTGTCTTAGTATGCTCCATCAATGGTTGCAAATTCAAGGGCTAGAATGAGTAAGTTTGTATCGGGTGTGTCCGAAATGGTGGTTAAAGAGTACCGAACTGCAATGCTCATTCACGATATGGATATCTCTCGTATCATGGTACATGCAAAAAAAATTAAGGAGGAGAAAATCAAGGAAAAGTCTAGGGAGGCAAAAAGGGCTAAGACCGGTGATGGTAATTTCTCTAAAGCAAGGTCCGATGGACAAGGTCGTCCAAGATTCCAAAAAAGGTTTTTCGGTCAAGGTCCCTCCAGTGCTCCTCAAAAGTTCAACCAAGATAGGGTGTCTAACCCTAAGCCTCAAGGAGGTAATGGTAGCGAATCTTCATTGCCTAGGTCTAATTGCACTAAGTGTGGAAGGAAGCATGATGGTAAGTGCCTAGTCGGCTCAGATGGTTGTTATAGTTTTGGTAAAAGTGGTCACAAAATGAGGGATTGTCCAATGGTTATGGCTAAGGGGAGAGAGGGCAAGCAAGCTCCTCCTAGTTGTTCGAATTCCAATGTTCCCAAGGAAAACCAATTTTATGCTCTCCAATCCCGAGGTGAAAAGGAGAGTTCACCTTATGTGGTCACCGGTATGTTAAAAAAAATTCAAATAGATGTCTATGCTTTGTTACATCCCAATGCTACTTTGTCCTTTGTGACACCATATGTGGCCATGAGGTTTGATGTGCTCCCCGATGTGTTCTTAGAAACTTTTTTTGTTTCTACTCCTGTTGGTGATTCTATGGTGGCTAAGACGGTCTATAGAAAGTGTCCCATTTCCTTGTCCCATAGAGTTACTCTTGTTGACTTGGTAGAGCTTGACATGTTAGATTTTGATTTTATCTTGGGTATGGATTGGCTGCACTCATGCTATGCTTCTATTGATTGTAGAATTCGTGTAGTCAAATTTCAGATCCCGAATAAGCCTATCCGAGAGTGGAGGTGGGGAAATTCTATGCCTAAGTTTCAGTTTGTTTCCTATCTTAAAGCTAGAAAGATGATTTCTAAGGGTTGCTTCTACCATCTAGTAAGGGTGAGGGATGTAGATTCTGAAACCCCTTTTCTCGAGTTGATCCCTGTTGTCAATGAGTTTTCGAAAGTGTTCCCAGATGACTTACCCGGTATTCCTCCCGGTGGGAAATAAACTTTGGTATTGACCTTCTCCCAGATACACAACATAACTCTATATCGTATGGCTCCGTCAGAACTTAAGGATTTGAAAGAACAGTTGAAGGACGTGTTGGATAAAGGTTTCATCCGACTGAGTATCTCTCCATGGGGTGCTCCAGTTTTGTTCGTTAGAAAGAAGGATGGTTCTCTTCATATGTGCATCAATTACAGATAGTTGAACAAGGTAACTATTAAGAACAAGTATCCTCTCCTAAGGATAGATGACTTGTTTGACCAACTTCAAGGGGAAAGTTATTTCTCTAAGATTGATCTCCGATCGGGTTATCATCAACTGAGGGTGAAAGATGATGACATTCCGAAGATGACTTTTCAAACTCGGTATGGTCATTATGAGTTTTTGGTAATGTCATTTGGGTTGACTAGTGCTTCAGCGGGGTTTATGGATTTGATGAATAGGGTGTTTACACAATACCTTGACATGTTTGTAATTGTGTTCATTGATAATATTTTGATCTACTCAAGGAGTGAGGATGAGCATGTTGATCATTTGAGGATTGTGTTACAAATTCTTAAGGACCAACAACTTTTTGCAAAGTTTAGCAAATGTGAATTTTGGTTAAGGTCTGTAGCTTTCCTTGGTCATATTGTTTCAAGTAAGGGTATTGAGGTAGATCCTAAGAAGACGGATGCGGCCAAGAATTGGCCTAGACCTCTAACTCCTTCGGATATTAGAAGCTTCTTGGGTTTGGCTGGTTACTATAAAATGTTTGTTGAGGGGTTTTCCTCCATTGGTCCTTCTTTGATGGCTTTGATTCAAAAGAATGCTAAGTTTATATGGTCTGAAGCTTGTGAGAAGATTTTCTAAGAGTTGAAAGATAGACTTACTTCCGCTCCGGTGTTGACCTATCGGAAGGTATGGATGGTTTTGTGGTGTATTGTGATGCATCAAGAATTGGGCTAGGGTGTGTGTTTATGCGAAATGGGAAAGTTATTGCCTATGCTTCAAAGCAACTTAAGATCCATGTGAAGAATTATCTCACCCATGACCTTGAATTAGCGGCAGTTGTTTTTGCTCTAAAGATTTGGAGACACTATTTGTACGGAGTACATGTAGATGTGTTTACCGATCACAAAATCTTGGAATATGTGTTCAATCAAAAGGATTTGTATCTTCACCAAAGAAGGTGGCTCGAGTTATTGAAGGATTATGACATTAGTGCTCTTTATCACACCGGCAAAGCTAATGTGGTAGCAGATGCTCTTAGTCGATTGTCGATGGGTAGTGTTGCTCATATCAAGGAAGAAAAAGAAAGAGTTTGTTCGAGATGTTCATACATTGGCTTGATTAGGTGTTCAACTAGTGGACTCTACCAAAGGTGGTGTTATGGTTCACAATGGGTCCGAATCGTCTTTTGTGGCGGATGTGAAAGCCAAGCAAGGTCTTGTTCCAACTTTGGTAGAATTGAAAGAGGCGGTACATAAGAAGTCGATTGAGGCTTTCTCCCAACGGGGAGATGGGGTACCTAGATACCAAGGTCGTCTATGTGTTCTGAATGTGGATGACTTGAGGGAAATTTTTTTGAGGAAGCTCATAGTTCTCGGTATTCTATTCACCCGGGAGCCACCAAGATGTACTGCGATTTGCGGGAAGTCTATTGGTGGAACGGGATGAAAAAAGATATTGCGGAATTTGTGGCTAAGTGTCCAAATTGCCAACAAGTGGGAAGATTTGAATATGGACTTTATTGTTGGTTTGCCTCGCACCCGGCGACAACATGACTCTATTTGGGTGATAGTAGATCGGATGATGAAATTGGTTCATTTCCTTCCAGTTAAGGTGTCCTACTCGGCGGAGGACTATGCCAAGTCGTACTTGAGAGAAATGGTAAGGCTACATGGAGTGCCTTTATCAATTATTTGTGATCGTGGTACCCAATTCACTTCTCAGTTTTGGAAGTCATTCCAAAAGAGGCTTGGCACTAAGGTTAATCTTAGCACGACTTTTCAATCCCAAACCGATGGGCAAGCGGAGCGTACAATTCAAACATTGGAAGACATGTTAAGGGCTTGTGTGATCGATTTTAAGGCAATTGGGATGACCATTTGCCATTGATTGAGTTTGATTACGGTAACAATTATCACTCAAGTATCGGTATGGCTCCATTTGAGGCCTTATATGGTAGGAGGTGTAGATATACCATAGGCTGGTTTGAGGTGGGGAAGGTTTCCCTAATAGGTCCCGAATTGGTTCATGAGGCTATTGAGGAAGTTCGACTCATTAGAGAGAGGTTGAGAATGGCTCAAAGTCGGCAAAAGTCTTGTACCGATGTGAGAAGAATGGATCTAGAGTTTGAGGTCGACGATTGGGTTTACTTGAAAATCTCACCCATGAAGGGTGTAATGAGGTTTGGCAAGAAGGGTAATCTTAGTTATCATGACCCAAGGGTACCCCCTAGACGTAACACGGCGTACTCGACCCCGAAGGGGTCTAATACAAGCCCTTAGCATCATAACATAGGTAATAGAAAAGTATGGAAAATTTAAAACTTCTTTAAGACCATACAATCGAAAACATTTTCATAAGCAAAGAGAAGTCTTTACTAAATCTTTGTCTCAAACCATCTAACATAATTCTTGAATAAAACTCTTGGGACGCAGCCCATACAAAGTCTAAAACATAAAGAAATGACATAAGGGAAATATGGGTTCGTCCTCAAAGCTATGAGGACTCACCAAATCTTCAAGTCTTCTTGCCTCTTAGAAACCTAGCCTCCAAAGCAACTCAAGTCTGTAACCCTACATTTGGTTAGAATGTAGGCAATATGCGTTAGTACAAAATGTACCAAGTATGAAAACTAGCACAATATCATAAGAGCATCTCAAATGGTTAGTCAACATAAGACATAAGCATAAGAGATAATAACATATTCATAGCATAATCATCATAGTCATATCATGGTCTCCAACATAAGCATCATATAAACATAAGTCAACATAAGACATAGTTAATGAGCATAAGAGACAAGTCATAATCATATAAACATAATTGACTCTTAGTCATCATTACCATAATAGCACCATTCTCAAGTAACCTCAAAAGTATACAAGTGCAAAGCAAGAATAGCATCCCATAATACCACCCAAGCCAAGTATCCCTTTTTGGTCATCTTAATCATAGTCTACATACATGGTCAAGTCATAAGTCTTTCTACCATAAGGGCACCATACTTCCAAGTAACCTCAAGACACACTTGTGCAATGCATGAAAGGCATCCCATACTACCCTTCACACTAAGCATAGCCTTGAAGTCATCTTAATCATATTCACCCTCCTTTTGGTCTTACTATAAGCTTACTTCATATAGACAAGGGAACTACCACCTTAGTCAATCATATCTTGGAAGGCAACTATGGCAACAACCCAAGCTAAGTCATACTACATAAGGGAACCCTTCACAACTAGCCTCAAGTCATACTTGTGCAATGTATGGATAGCATCCCATACTACTACCCACACTAAGTACTCCTTTAGACTACCATGAATGTTCACTAGTTGGGGTCTAGTCCCTCTATCCTATTTGTCTCTTTTCATATAAGGTACTTCTCTATTTAGTACTAAGCAAGTCATAACCCAATTCTATTTCTCAATTCAAGGCTACCAAGGAATAACCCCCTAATAGTCTAGACCATGCTATCATCTTACTAACATAACTAGGTTAAGCTAAGCTAACTACCTTGGAAGACACACTAACATGCAAGTCCAACCTACTCTAGGAAAGGTACAAGTGTCCTATCCTAGCTACCATGAAATAGTCCTAAACCAACTAAGTCATGCTACCCTTACAAGTATACTATAGTACAAATGTCAGATATCCATAGGAGAGTATGATTCTTAACCCTAAGCTATCCTTAGGAGAGTATGAGTCCTCAATCCCAAGATACAATGACTAACCTAACTCAAGCTACCCTTGAAATGCATTTTTCAATGCAAAGTCAAGCTACCCTTAGGAGATTATGGATCCTCAATCCTAAGCTACCCTTAGGAGAGTATAAGCCCTCTATCCCAAAGCTACCATGAAATGGTCTTGGCCAGACCAAGTCATGCTACCATGAAAGCATCCTAACAATGCTAGTTCAAGCTACCCATAGGAGAGTATAAATCCTCAATCCTAGGCTACCATAACTACTACTAAATCATGCTACCATGACCTGCATTCTACAATGCTAAGTCAAGGTATCCCTTAGGAGACTATATATTCTCCATCCCAAGCTATCAACCTTGGTCTTATCCTATTAAGCCAAGCTATACATGAAGGGAAAATATGTCACAACTTCAAGCTATTCTAGTCTAACATGCTTTGATTCATTTTAGGTTATTAAGCAAACCTAGAATCCTTCTATGTGAGAGAACCCTTGGATCTCCTAGAAATTCATGCCTAAGTGTGTAAGAGAAAGAGAATACACAACAAGATCACATCATATTGACTTTACCCCCAAATCCCTAACAATGATGGCTACAAGCCCTACTTTCACGTTTAACTTCATTCTATCATGATTCATGTCTAAATTACAAGCTATTCAATCACATTCTTTGCTACTAAGTGATTCTAGTCATAATTGATTCATAAAGGTTCAATTCTAACTTTACAAGTCAAGATCCTTCCTATTCAATAAAGTCTAGTTCAATTCATGATTAAATGATCCTAAATATGATCAATTAGCATACAATACATTGATTTAGGAAGATCACCTTTGAACCTTCAACTTTGCCTCTAATGGCATAAACCCACAAAGATCACATTCATCAATTTAGATTAGGGTTTACCATATAAATCACATGAATTCATCATAATATCACTAAACAAAGCTAAATCAATCATAATTGGAATCACACCCAAACCATACCCACAATGCAAGCACAACCCTAGCTTGATTTCACAAGTGGGGAAACTATGGGGGCTCTATGGGTGGAAGAAACCATAGATGATTAAGCTTCACATACCTTCAATCAAATCCTTAAACAAACCTTGAATCAATGGAGAAAATCTCCCTAAGTTGCTGCCCTCTTCTCTTCTCTTCTTCTTCTATTCTAGAGAGATGATTTTTGGAGAGAGTTTTGGGGTCTTTAGATGAATGATTTCTAATTATTAGTTTAGGGTTTATTTAAGCTTATATAGGTGGTTAAATAACCTATTAACCGACCTATATTAACCCCTAATTAATAACTAACTTAACCCATAAACACTCAACTAAAAACTAAAAGCTTAAAACTGCTCATGACTCACGCCCACCCATCCACAGACTGTGGATGAGACTACTGTCCATTTTTTGGTCTCGTGGTTGGGGTCTGAGGCCTAAATGTTGCAGTCAACTCAGGCCTTGACCTACGGGGCGTGGACTGATCTACTGGCCGTAGATGGCCATCCGTAGGTCACCAAAATTCTATTTTGGGGACTGTTTTGAGGTCCTCCTCAAGGACCCCTTGGGTGGTCCTTGGGGTGTTGTACCTAGACGTTTAACCCCTAAAACCCCTATTCTAAGTATGGGAACCATTTTTACAAGTTTTAACCCTCATACGACACTCCAAAACTCTTACCAAAGGCTCTAGAACTCACTAGTTCAACTAACTAAATTATGGGGTATTACATTAGTCCCTAGTACGTAGGCCCATATCAGATTTTGAGGCGTGTGGGTAAGGTTGCTTATGAGTTAGATTTGCCAAATGAGTTGGCAACCGTGCATCCCATTTTCCATGTCTCTATGCTTAAGAATTGTGTTGGAGATCCAACATCCATAGTTTCCCTAGAAGGGTTGGGGGTTGATGAGATCCTCTCGAATGAGGAGGTTCCGGTTGAGATTTTGGACCGGCAAGTTAAGAGATTGAGAAATAAGGAAATAGCTTCTGTGAAGGTTTTGTGGAGGAACCAATTAGTTGAGGGTTCTACTTGGGAGGCTGAGGCCGATATGAAGTCCTGATACCCTCATATCTTTCCTTCTACTCCTATTCTAGCTTGAGGTAATGAGTTCCTCTTGAGTTGTGCTTGTTTTGTGAGTCATGTGTTTTTATGTGTTTTCCATGATTTCCTTATGATTATGCATATTCATGAAAACTCATGTTTTGGAAGAAAATGAGTTTATATAATTGATTTTCCTCATGTTGTTGTGCATTAAGTGTGAGTTTCCTATAGACTTCATGAGATGAATTGATGAACATGCATTAGCTATGCTTTTTGAGGCTCCATGAGATTGTGTTGAGCATGCTTTTAGCTTGGAGAAGATAGTTTTTCCTAGCACATAAGAAATTTTGAAAATTCATGCATATTGGGTTGCTAGATGTAGTTCCTACTTCTTTATGTTGCATTTCAGTATGTTGAGTTTGGAGTTGATGTTTCCTCATTATTTAGGTGCATTGCATGCATAATGGGCTGATAGAGTTAGTTCACCGCTCTTTTGATGTTTGAGAACGTCTTAGCTTGGAGTCGATAGTTCCTCCTTGGTTGTATGTGTTGCATTGTAGGTTGGGTTGTTAGTTCCTCTCATACTCTTCTAGAACCTGTTTAAATCTCATTCGAGAACGAATGATCCCAACGGGGAGACATTGTAACACCTTGTATGCAAAAGACCAAAAAAATCAGCTTTTCCAGACCTTCCAGGTGTCAACCACGTAGGGCCAACCACGACCCATGGTGTGGGCCACAGACCGTAGGTGGGTCCGTGGACTGACCGCTCAGAAAAGGTCCAGGCATGGACCACAGTGGAACCTATAGACCGTAGGTGGGACCACGCCCCGTGGTCAAGTAGCTCGTCGACTGGCCAAAACTCTCTGACCACCAACCATGGACGTGCAGGACAGACCGTAGGTCCACCCACGGTCCGTCGGTGGTGGGTCATGGGTCAGCTGCTGGCAGTTATTTTCAGGGGCAGTTGGGTCTTTTCCTAATTAATTAATTCCTATACTATGTCGTTTTGCCTTCATTTAGAACCACTATATGAGTCTTTTTACCCCCAAATTCATCCCATTTAATTCATTCTTTCAAATTCCCAAAAGAAAACCAATTCCACTCAAATATTCTATTTCTAGAAACTTGAAGAAGAAGAAGAAGGATTCACCTGGGGTTTCAAGCTAAAGTTCCAATCTCTCCATTGAAGGCTAGCTTTTGGACTCAAGGTATGATAGTTTTCATCCATGGATCCCTTCCATCCATGGAGTTCCTAAATCTCTCTCTTTCAAAAGGTAGACTTCCCCAATTGAGTAGGGTTTTCGTCTATTATCATGGGTTCTTATGATTATTGATTTAAATGAGTTAATTATGCTATTCCATGCATGAATTGATGAATTGTAATGCTTTTATGATGAATTCCCCTATGAACCCATGTGACACCTATGTTTTCAAGTTATCAACCCTAAGTTGAGGGATTTTGATCTTCAAGGAAGAATCTTATGGAATTGAGCATGTATTACTAGTTTTACATGAATTTATGATGAAATCCATATCTAACCTATGTTTTCTAAGCATTGAAGATTGAAATTAGGTTTTGACCTCAAGGAGGTAAATTATGGACTTATGAATTTTCTTATGAAATTTATGCAATTGTTTTAAGATGTGCTTTGAGAGTAAAGTACCAATTATGATGATGTTGTGTTGTGAAGGGCTATTCTCACTTAAACACATACTAGCATGATGTGAAAGGTGTTCTCACATAGAAAGGATTCTTAGATTGAAAGGCTTTCTCATCCAATTGAATCAAAGAGTAGGAGCTATCTTAGTGAATCTAGCTTGAATCAGTAGGCCAAGGGCACCCTTTAATGAGTATGAAGTCAAGTAAGAAATGACTATTCCGTGGGAATTTATGCTTAGCACCGAGTGGATATTGATAGTGAGATGGATGCTCTCCCATTAGTAGAGGCTGAGTTTCCAAAGTAATCTCATGAGATGGAAGCTTCCCTGTTAGTAGAGGCCAGGTTTCTAGTAGCAATCTCCTTATCTCATAACTATGTTCCCACATAGGTTGATTAGCTAGTGGATCCACTTAAGCTAGAAGTTCAAGGTTCTACCTTAGGCAAGTAGAACACCTCTTTTTGGTGTGGGGTAGATACCAGATTTCATGTTATAGCTCAGATGGTCTCATGTCGGTTAAGGATATTTCTGACAACAAGATTAATAATGAACTAAGGCCTGTTTAAAGAAGTATCCCGTAGTGTTCAAAGATGTTAAAGAAGAAGTTAGCTTGCATTGACCATGACTTATGACTTATATTTAATAACTCTTTCATATGATGTTTAATTTCCTCAATTGCATGTCATGAAATGGAATGTCCCATTTTAGCATGTTTTAAATGTTTTATGCATGTCTATCATACTTGGTACATTGTTTTGTACTAACGCATACTCTTACCTACATTTTCCCCAAATGTAGGGTCTGACAGACAGGTTTCCGAGGCTCGTGTCTAGTTGTAGAGTTCGTGATTTTTCCGAGCTTTGGTGAGTCTTCATGCTTCGAGGACGGAGTTATTGTTTTAGTTTCTTTCATGTATTCCTCTTTTGAACATGATGTATGGGCTAGGCCCAATTTCATTCTATTGTAATAGATGGCTATGATGAGACATGAGTCTAGATTTTCGCTTTTCGTTTTACAAAATGTTTTGGATTTGGACTATTGTTTTACTATTTTTGTTTTATTTCTTATGTTATGAGAGTTAAGTGGCTTGTATGGAGTCCTTTGGGGTTCTATACGCCATGTTACATCTAGGAGGTACCCCTGTGTCGTGACATATATAGTAGATATCGAATAATCTTTGATTAGTTCGTGTATTTACTTCTTCAAATTTTGAACCCCTTGTTAAAAATTCTAACTCCACCATCCACTAGTACCCCTACAGTAAGAAAAAGAAAAAAAAACATGATACAGAAAGAGTTCACAGTGAAATAGGAAATAAAGAGTTTCTTTTAATATATTTATGGACGAGAAACTTTTTTATTTTTAGAGAATGGTAGGATTATCAGGGACAAAATAAAGAAAATATTTATTATATTTTTGGGCTGCATTTGCATTGTTCTATGTTTTTATTATGTGCTTCCTGTTTTTGTTTTATCTTGTCTTTGAAGATCAATTATTTTTATTTTTATTTGTGACCTTCTATCATATTACAACTTGACATAGAAAAGGAATTTAATTTCTTTTCGTCTCTATTAAAATTTAAATCTGATGTGACATGATTTTCAGTTACCTTGACTTTCTTTCGTTATTTTATTTTATTTGTCTACTTTTATTTTTACATGCCATTTAAAAAATTATAAATAAAAAAAATATTTTATTAATTTACCCCCTTAATGCTTTTTATACATTAACATCAAATTTAATAATAAAGAAATTTCTTTTAAAACTTTAGTTCTGTTTAATTTATAAATTATTAAATAATTTATGATATATTACTTTTATATAATAATATAAACAAATAATATTGAAAGGAATAACATGAAATAAACGGATTACACCCTTAGCTGTAGTACAAGACAAAGGACAAACTGTCTTCTTTTTTTTTTCCCCCTTTGTTTGCATGTGAGAGCATGTTTAAATTTGACAAAACCATACTTCTATCCTTTAGTATTCCCATGTCCTACTTTTTGGACGGAGTGTTGATACTCCAGTCTAGGGGCGTTCATGGTTCAATTTGGATCGATTATTAGTTAAAATCAAAATTAAATTAATTTAATTAATTTTTAAATTTTTAAGATCAAATCAACCAAATAAAAAATATAACCGTCGATTTAGTTATTGTCAGTTTGGTTCGATTTTTTCAATATAAAAGTAATAAGTTTGTTGAGGACATACGCATCTCGATAGATACAAACACCTAGTACAAGAATAATTCACAAAAAAACTATTACACGAACAAAGTGATTCATCCGTCTACCAAATTTCAGAAACTAAAAAAACTCATTGTCAATAGCATAAATTTGGTTCAATATTCTGGAGATCTCAACATCTTATCAATAGAGTTTTCAATTAAATTACACCTTAAAATATTGAGAAATTACTTCTAAAAAAAATAACTAATATTTCATAGTCAAAACTAATCAATTACCATCTTCTTTGGCTTGAACTTTAAATTATTCAATGTTGCGTTAGAAAATTTTATAAAGAACAAAGAAAGTGTGATCTTTAAAGTAATGAATGTCGAGGGATTTAGACTTAAGGTTTTAATAGTTTGGCTAATATTTAAGTGTTGGACTTCAGAAAATAGTAAAATTAAAGACTTACTAAAATTTATCAAAATACTTATATTTTATTTATAAATAATTATAAATTTATATATATAACTTCCCAGTTCGGTTTGGTTATTTTGCGGTTAAATTTTAGTAAAGCCAAAACCAAATCAAATAGTATCGGTTTTTCAAAATTTAAAACCAAACCTAACCAAATCAAACCATATATCAATTTTTTAATCGGTTTGGTTCGGATTGTGAATTGGTTTGGTTTTTAACCATAACCATGTCCATAGTGAATTGTTTGATATTTTTTTTTTATATAGTTTAAAATAAATGAACTAATAAAAATTCAAGAAAATTATCGCGCATATATATATATATATATATATAGTCTTTGTTTATTATGATTCTTAATTATTTTTTATTTTTTAATAAGATAATTTGAGAATAATGAAAAGAGTAATTGTGGAAAACAATCGGTGATTTATGTCCTTAATTAAAATATTTTTAAAAAAAAATGTGGCACACTCCAACTATTCACTTAATAAAAATTAAAAGGAGTATTTTTCAAGTGCACCGGCCATTTCATTAATATTTTCTCTGATATCAATGCGATGTATCTCACAATGTTTTCTGGCGATGTGATTGAATTTCTTGTTGAAACATAAGTAGAGGGAGGATTGAATTGTGAGCCTTTTGAAAATCCAAATTCTTTTGTTTCCACCTCAAAGTGAAACATAGTACGTCATCCGTCCCATTTTATATGAGTTAGTTTGATTTAACACAGAGTTTTAAAAAAAACATTTGAAACTTGTGATCTAAAATAAGTGATAGATGTTTGTGTGACTATAAATAATTTCTTTAAGGGTAAAATAGTCATTTAAAGTTAAATTATTACTCCCTCTGTCCCAATTTATGTGGCACTTTTCATTTTTCGTGAGTCAAACTGTTTAAGTTTGACTGGAAATTTGCGCATGAAATCTTCAATTTTTTTGAAATGAAATTTATATATTTGTAAACTACATAAAAAGTACTATAAGTCACAATAATTGAAAATTCAAAATGTTTAAAAGATTTATGAAAAATTACGGTCAAAGATAGACGTGTTTGAATCTTGAAATCCGAAAAGTGTCACATAAAATGAGACGGAGGGAGTACTTAATATAAAAATGTGTCATTCTTTATAGAATCGACTGAAAAGAAAACGTGAGTCATATAAACTAAGACAAAGAAAGTATTTAATTCTTTCTTTCTATTGGTGCTCCGAATATGAAGTCTTGGGAGGAGAAACATTTTTATCTGAAGTTTGTTAATATTAGCTAATACAAGTTAAATAATTTGACAAAAAAATAGATATAACTTAAATAGCTGGATTAAAACTAATTAGTATTGTGCCTGCATTTGATATTCTTAAAGAAATTAGGGGATAGACAATAAACCTTTTCGTGGTCACGTGAATCCAAACAATAAATTGCTATTATTTTAGGGAGAAACATATTTAGATCCTCAAAGGCACCAAAGGTTGATTAGAAAATTAAACCATTTTTTAATATGTATTTGATTGGTCAAAATTTGGAAAAAGGATTTTTTTCTATTAAAAGTGGGAAAATAACTTTTTCAATAAAAATAGAAAAAATAAGTATCACAAGTGACATCTCATATTAATTGTCTTCTAGCCACCTTATAATCGACTGAATTCTATTTCTAAGAAATAGTAATTAAGAAAAAATAAGCGACAAATAATAATATTTGATTTCAATGATTTATGCATGGGATTACACTCTTTATAAAATCTTATATAAAAATATGTAATTCTCTGATTCTTCTCCTCACGATTATCAACTCAAGAGATTTGCTTTGTTCTTTAATCTCCAAAATGCCTGTTGGAATTTCACCACGAATGTGGAGGCAAACTTTGATCACAATCGTGATAGTATGGAACTTCGGGATCACCACTTGGAGACAAAGAATTTTTCGTATGCGGAAAACTTGCAAATCACCACTTGGAGACAGAGAATATTTTGTATGTAGAAAACTTGCGGATCACCACTTGGAGACAAAGACTTCTTTATATGCGGAACTTGCATAACCCCGCTGAAGAGTAGAGTTTCTTTATGTATTTCTCCCTTCTTCTTTTTTGGTCTTATGAAGACCCGTTATATAGGCAACTGCACAAGCTAGGGTTTGAAGGTATTTTGATCTTCAAGTAATTTTAGTTGACCTTCGGCTTGAAGAGCATGGCTTAGGTTCGTCTTGTCAACTTAACAAATTGACTCAAATGCAATTGAACTTCATTTAAGTCAAATAATTTTTATTTAAACATTAATCCAATTTTATTAGCCAATAATTTTGACTTGATTGACATATTATGAATTTAAGATTTAATTCTAATATGAATTTATTCAAAAAATAAATAAATGTCTATAAATGCCCTCCAGCTTCAAGGCTTGTTGAGGCGCATGACTTGTCAAACCTTAAAAGACAAGATTTGAAGTATTAGTGAAGCAAATATTATTATTTTTACTTCTTGTTATCGACCTCTTTTAAAATATTGAAACTTGAATGACTTTTACTATTTTCAAACATTTTCATTGTGTTGCAATCGATTGCCGACATGTTGGAACCATCCGAATTAATACATGTCAGAGTCTTTTATTTTTTGTGGCGGTATTATCTAATTTACAAGAGATGACTTTCGATCATTTTTCAACTCATTTTTTCGATTTGAGTTTTTTCCACCTTATGGAGAATATTGCATGGCATTTATTTGTCATTTTATAGTTGATAAATAATGTTTTGTATCAAACGATGTTATCAAGACTTTAAAAAATCATAGTTTTATTTGGTCATCAATTACACAATAAATGTCAATCCCAAGAACAAAAATTGCATCCAGAAGCTTGATCTGATGATATAAAACTTGTGATTCTGGCGCAAATATTAAGTGTTGTTTCTCAGAACTTCCCATATTAGATTTCAATGAGTTTTTTTTTTCTTAATTTGATTCTAACGGAAATTTATCATAATTTAGTTTCAAATATAGTTTATTCATATGTATGTAGGAAGATTTTGAAAACTTTTTATATTTGATTTCAATGAGAAATAACAACATATCTAGTGAAATCTCTCAAAGTGGGGTCTGGGTAGGATAGAGTATATGCAGACCTTACCACTACCTAGTGAAGCTAGAGAGACTATTTCAAAAGACCCTCGGTCCAAGTGCATCAAACCCAAGTAAAAGAAGAAGAAAATAATGGAGAAAGTATAATGGTTAATAAGAAAATCAGAGTAAAGTTTACCAGAGAGAAACAATAACAACAACAACAACAAAATAGTGTAATAATCAAAATACAATAAACAACATATGATAGGAACTACAAGGATACGGCTAGACGTTGTAACACCCCTTTTTGGACAACGGAAAGTGTTTTTCCAATTTAAGTGACAATATTGATTAATGATTTTTTATTTTTTTAGAGTCGCCACTTGGAATTGAGTTATGGTGTTCCAAGTCACTTTTTCTTTTTAATCCCTAATAAAAAAAAAAGGAAATAACTCTTTAGTTTGGTTTGCAAAATAGAAATTCGGGTAAGGAATTTTGTTGATCGAGGGGAAGGTATTAGGCATCCCTCGAGTCTCGTGTGTCTAGCACGATTTCTTTTATCAACTTATACTGTCTTAAATTAATAATTGACAAATTGTGTTATAGGCCATGATTTGATCACATTTTTATTGTTGAATTTTATTAGTCTCAACCTAGATGCGTAACTGCATTTTTGGTCTTGACATTTAGAGGCATAACTACTTTCTTTGCATCACACTTAATAATTTTCTCTATACGTTTCTACTTTAAATTAATGAAAGTTAATTATATTACTGCACAAGGTGCGTCACGACATCCTTGATTTTGTTTTTTAATGTTTCAGAAAAAATGTGTAACCGCATTCTTAATTGAAACAAATATTTCTAACGTGCCTAAAACTCACCTAGTATTAAAAGTACTTACTCTTATTTCTGTGAATTTTAGACAACTAATCTTTTTCATCCATTATTATATGAATTGATTATATTTTTAATTAAATTAATCTCCATATCAAAGGATTCAACTAATCTAAAATGGAGTAAATTCAAGTTTAACAACATAACTCATTTGTTTATTTATTGGGTAATGACAGTCTTTCAAAAATATGTAAATTAAAACAGGCAATTGGCATTAACATTAAGTTACAACAATGTCATAAAAATAGTGGCTTAGGATAAAGTTAAACAACAACAACAACAACAAAAAGTTTTTACATAATAATAAGACTTCATTCATTAAATAGAGATATAACAGTTTAATCCAATAATCATTTCAATCAAATTAAAAATAAAACAAAACTATAAGAAAAAATTATCGCATAATCACATCAAATTTCATAAATAAATGAAAGAGATAAGGTAAAGATGAACCTTAAATGAAAAAATAAGTATCACAAAATCTTGACAAATCTCGATTAAAACACTCACAATTTTATTTTCTGACTCTCTTTTTTCGTTGTACGTGAGTGTTTGGGAAGGTTGTTTGCTGATGGTAATGTAAGGGTGAGCGTAGTTGGGTTGGAGTTTTTTTTGGCATATTGTTTTTCTTTGCAGAATGGTTTCTTGGTGTGCTCTTTTCTGTAGTAGTGATGTTGTATATATATGTATATAGTACGTGCGTGTTGTATGTGGGAGTTATAGGGGGATAGTGGGAAGTGTGAGTGTTGTGGAATAATTTGAAGGGAAAGTGGGGTGAGGGTAGGTGTAGTGGGGAGAGTGTGGGTAGTTTAGGTTAACCTTTTTAGATTAAATATACATATAAAAATTATAATAATAAAAATATTAATTAATTATTTTGAACTAATAAAATATAAGAAAAGTCAAATAGCTAGTCTAAAAATATAATTAAGAAATACTAGCTTATTTATTAAAATTAAAATTAAAAGGAAACATATATATATATATAATTTTTTTTTTTTTTTTTTTTTTTTAATTTTTTGTATTTAAAATATTTTATAATAAAATTAATAAAATACGATGAAAAATAAAATGTTTAATTTAGACCTAGAAGAAATATTAAAGGAATAAAAATGGTGTAAAATCTTATATTCGGTCAAAAATTACGTGTCTACAGTTTGCCACTCCTTGAATGGAAACCCGAAGAGTGTTCTGACAAAGAAGTAGACAATGCGACAAGTTTTGACCGGACTCTTATGTGAAAGAAATATCTGCGATCGAGTCCTTGTTTTGGACACCCTCCATATCCCGGGTTATAAGAAAATCAGGTCACGTGTAGTTCAAGGAGATGAAAATGATGAGTTGGAAGTTAAGTGAGGTTCCATCGAGGTTTCAGGTCGCGACTCCTATCCTTACATAAAAAATGAATGTCAAAAAAAAAAAAAAAGTATAAGCTCCGATCTATGCAGCTTCTCTTGAGTCTTGACTTTCAGATATCACCTTGATTTTTAATGAGTATCTTGATCTTGAATTGAATTAAAGACTTAACTTGTCACTTAGATTGAGCTTTTGACACTCTTCAAAATGATAATTTAAATAGGTTCTTAAATGCCTGCATGCTTTCTTGATCAGTAACTGAATGAAGCAAATGTTAGGAAGTCAGGCTACTACATGCATTAAAAAGTTGATTTTGGTTGTCATGAGAATGAACATTTGAAAGAGTTGAAACTTCGTTCCTGAATTTTAAATCCATCATTCGCTTGATGAAACCTGCAAATCATTACAAATCATAGAAATAAACAAAAATAAATCCCCAGCTTTCACTAGAAATATTTTATGAGTCATTAGCAATTGTAAATCACAAAAAATAACGGTCTCAAATTAGAATGTGTTAATCCTAGGAGAAAAAATAAAAATAATGGTCTCAAACTAGAAAGTGTTTATCCTAGGAGAAAAATGAAAAATAAAAGTCTCAGACTAGGAAGTATTTATCCTAGGAAAAAATAAAAAATAAACGTCTCAAACTAGGGAGTGTTTATCCTAGGAGAAAAATAAGAAATACCGATCTCACACTAGGAAATGCTTATCCTAGGAGAAAATAAAAAAAATAAAGGTTTCAGACTATGAAGTGTTTATCCTAGGAGAAAATAAAAATAACGTCTTAAACTAGGAAGTGTTTATCCTAGGAGAAAAATAAAAATAACGATCTTAGACTAGAAAATGTTTATCCTAGAAAAAAAAAACATCTCAGACTAGAAAATATTTTTTCTAGGAGAAACAAATAAAAATAAAATAACGTCTCAGACTAAGAAGTGTTTATCCTAGGAGAAAATGAAAAATAAGGTCTCAAACCAGGAAGTTTTTATCCTAAGAGAAAATAAAAAATAACGTCTCAGATTAGGGAGTGTTTATCCTAGGAGAAAATGAAAATAAAGTCTCAGACTAGGAAGTGTTTATCCTAGGAGAAAATACAAAATAAAGTCTCAGACTAGGAAGTGTTTATCCTAGGAGAAAATGAAAATGAAGGTCTCAAACTAGGAACTGTTTATCCTAGGAGAAAATAAAAAATAACATCTCAGACTAGGAAGTGTTTATCCTAGGAGAAAATGCAAAAAAAGATCTCAGACTAGGAAGTGTTTATCCTAGGAGAAAATGAAAATAAAGGTCTCAGACTAGGAACTGTTTATCCTAGGAGAAATTAAAAAATAACGTCTCAGACTAGGAAGTGTTTATCCTAGGAGAAAATGAAAATAAATGTCTCAAACTAGAAAGTGTTTATCCTAGGAGAAAATAAAAAATAACGTCTCAGACTAGGAAGTATTTATCCTAGGAGAAAATGAAAATAAAGGTCTTAGACTAGGAAGTGTTTATCCTAGAAGAAAATAAAAAATAAGAATCATACTAGGAAGTGTTTATCTTAGGAGAAAATAAAAATAAAGGTCTCAAACTAGAAAGTATTAATCCTAGGAGAAAATAGTGTCTCAAACTATGAAGTGTTTATCCTAAGAGAAAATAAAAATAAAGGTCTCAGACTAGAAAATGTTTATCCTAGGAAAATATAATAAATAAAGTCTCACACTAAGAAGTATTTATCTTAGGAGAAAATGAAAATAAAGGTCTCACACTAGAAAGTGTTTATCTTAGGAGAAAATAAAAAATAACATCTAAGACTAGTAGGTGTTTATCCTAGGAGAAAATGAAAATAAAGGTCTCAGACTAGGAACTGTTTATCTTAGGAGAAAATAAAAAATGAAGTCTCAGACTAGGAAATGTTTATCCTAGGAGAAAATGGAAATAAAGGTCTCAGACTAGGAATTGTTTATCCTAGGAGAAAATAAAAAATAACGGTCTCAGCTAGGAAGTGTTTATCCTAGGAGAAAAATGAAAAATAAAAGTCTCAGAAGAGGAAGCGTTTATCCTATGAGTAAATAAAAAATAAAGATCTCAGACTAGGAAGTGTTTATCCTAGGAGAAAAATGAAAAATAAAAGTCTCAGACTAGGAAGTGTTTATCCTAGGGAAAAATAAAAATAAAGGTCTCAAATTAGGAAGTGTTTATCTTAGGAGAAAATAAAATAAAAAACAATAACTTGTGCAATCATAAATAGAGAAATTGTGATAGGTTTTTATTGTTACTATGTTGTCCCATTTGAACTTGTTAAACAATGTTTATTTCAGCAAGAAATCCTCCTGTTTCAAAAAAGAAATTGTGAGTTTTAAATTGGTGGTCGATTTGTCGCCTTGGCTCTGAAGATGATTGCTCATGTTGTTGTCATATTGAACTAGATTTCTGCTTGAGAATACTGTTTCCGTTTGCTAGTCAGCCATCTCGATAATCGTTAAAACATTTCTAGAACTTCAAACTTAAAATTTGGTATATTGTTTTCACCCTTCAACAATCATTAAATCTTGTATTCATATAAATTCTCAAAAATTGTCAATTGTTGACAAGTTACTATGCATATCTATAATGACCCGTTAGGTCATTTTGAGAACTAGTCCTCTCTCTTTCATAAAGGACCCTTTCCGTAAATTCTTAATGAAAATTTTGAATTATGTGTTTAACTACAGTTATTTAAATGATAAAAAAATTCTTTTAGTTAATTAATTTTAATTGATAATTAATGGGTCAAGACTGAGATTTATTTAATACCATATGCCACTTGACCCATATATAAAATAAATTAATAGGATTTAATATAATTTTAGTCATTGTATAAGCCAGTTTCGGCTCAAATTCTCAAACGAGAACAACGGCAATGACTTCAGCAATTACCAAACCTACTGACCAATTTGCACCTGGTACCCTTCTTGTATTGTGTTATGTGTGGAGGTTATATCATTGATATTCATTAATTAGATTAGAAATTAGATACAAATTAGGAAATTTAGAGTCGGTGATCCTCTTGAGAAGTTTCCATTTATGCCATGTTAGTTCTCAAATTTTATCAAAATATATGACTTCCTTTTTTAAGACAAAATAAATTCTGTTGATTTTCCTTTATAAGTTAGTGGGTGTAGTTATTGTTAGTTTTGTTTTTTTCAGGTTAGGGGTGGTAGTATGGAGATTTGGTGGTCAAGAACTTGAGTTATAATGATGGTGTAATGATGGGTGTTAATGATAGGATAATCAGTGGAAAAATTTGACAAATAGGTGTAGGTTGATGATTTTCTTCAAAATTTGATATTTGGCCAGTTCCTAATTTGCGTTAGTTTTAATATTTGAGGAATTACATTTTTTAAATTGAGACTTAACCCTCGACTTGAAATTTAGGAAATATGAGATTTGATCTATTGGTTGACATCACGATTTAAGAACTTGATTATAGATTTGGGGTGAGTTTTTGGATCGAGGCTAAACATATAATAATATGAGTGTTGTTAGTTCGAAATCTTGTTGTGATTATTTATTTGAATAGATTGCATTGATTTGGAAGCATAACGAAAGGGAAAGACTCAATTCCCGAAGTGATTATTCAATTATTTGAGGCAAGTGGATATCTCAATCCTTGTTAAGTGTATAGAATCGTGTATTTCCTTGTGGTATGTGTTGAGGAGTAATGGGACTTAGTGATGGGTTGACTTGTCCATATTGAATAATTCTAATGATGAAAAATGGGTAATAAAATGTAATGTGATTAATTATTGGTGTGTGACATGTTGAGAATGGTTAGAAAGACTTATTGATTCCTTCTTGGTGTTGTATCATAATTGTGTTGTTGTGAATTATGCATTATTATGAAAATGGTCATCTCCTCATTATTTGTATGAACATGTCATTTGCATGGGTTATGAGACATGCTTGTGACAAGTTTTATGTGAATTGAGGAAAAATAAGAAATTAAAGAGGATGTACCATTTCGAGGGAAATGTCGCGCGCCGTGACGGATATCAAATTATATTATCGAGGGACGTATCACACGCCGTGACAGATTATCGAGGGACGTATCACACGCCGTGAAAGATTATCGAGGGTCGTGTCGCACGCCGCGATGGAAACATGGACATATATGTCCCCCATGGGTTCCGGACTGATAGACAGCGGGTGTGTATCTGATGAGTCCACAATCTGGACTCATTTCGAGCTTATTTTGATATATTTAGTGTCCTCAAATGCATATTTTGTCTCAATAACTGATGTAAATCCTTAAGTTTCAGGTAGTTGGAGTTTGAGGCAAAGCATGGACACTACTTGGCAAAAAGGAACAAAACAGCTGAAAAGACGAAGAAAAGAAGGCCTGAGGATCGCCTAATGCATTAGGCGAGTCGCCAAATGGCCTTAACCTCGCCCAAAGTTCCAGTGTGCTGAGCCCTGAAGGAAAATATCAAGTTGACACGAAAGGGAGCAGTCAACGTGTCGCCGAATAGTTCCACAAAGCAGTACTATAAGGCCCAATGATCCAGAAAACGAAGATGCTGAAGGCAAAAACTGAAAGGTGATGAACCCGACCAAAGGGCGGATCGCCGAGTGCTTTGGCGATCCCGACTAACTGCGCAGAGTGATCCTTCGCAGCACAAATTTTCGAAAACTATAAATACTCATTTAATTCTGTAGCTTAGTATCAAGTTGTAAAGAATTATTACTGAGACTTAGAATATTTTCAGTTTTGAGTTCTTAGAGTTTTTGGGAGACATTGTTCTTGAGCTTGAAGGTTTTGAAGGTTTTCAACTCCAAGAAATTGGAAGTGGGTATCCAAGAATCTTCATCCTAGAAGTGTTTAAAGACATTTTCTATCATACCCACTTGATGGAAACACTTGTTAGTATTGATTTCTATATCTTTTTCATGTCTAGCTAAAACCCCAATTCTTGGGGTGTGATTTTGTGAATATGGGTTAAATTTCCTATTGGGTATTGCTTATTGTTAGTCGATTTGCTATTTAAATGTGATTTCGTTTAGTAGTTGTGTTTGAACTTAATGGGATTGGAATTGCAAATACGATTTCATCTTAGTGTTTTTGTCTTACTCGAGAGAGAGGTTTTAAAACTAAGACTACTAAATCGATAGCCGGTCGTGGGTTCAGCTCGAGAGAGTGAATCTTAGGCCTTTTTCCCACACATTCAGCTTGAGAGATTGAATGGGCTAAGGCGGAGGCTGTGCTTAATTATGGCAACTCGGTGTTCGAGAGAAACCGAGTTGATTCGGGGTAAGTTACTCGAGAGAGAATTTAGCCCCACTAAATTCTAGCCTAGTTACAAATGTTCAACAATTGACTATCAATAGCATTTACCCAACTGTGTATTTTATCCCGTACTCCTATGACATCCCAAGAATCCCGTCTCCCAAATTCGCATCTTCTTATTTTTGCTGTTTTTGTTAATTAATTGAATACAAACCACCCATTGATAATTGACATTCGTGTCAACCACTTAATTTATTATGTTTTTACTTGATAATGTTTTTAGTGATGGTTAACTCTAGCATATTCGCGCTTAACTCTTAATTCTTAGAAATCGCTCACTTGGGACTCGACCCCAACCCATTCGGTTGGGTTATATTACTATTGTACGATCGTAAACACTTGAATCGAAAGTTGTGTCTTGATTACACAAACATCAAAATGGCGCCGCTGCCGGGGAGTGGTGTTACTTGAGAATTTTGAGTTGAGTCGAATTTCGCTTTTGTTAGTCGTAGTTTACTCACTTAATTTTCAGTTTTGTGTTTTGCTTGTGTATGGTTTAAAGCAGAAGAGGTGAGTCTATTGAGCAGAACTCGCGAGCAAATGGAGTTTCCTCCATTAGAAGTAATGATGTTCAGGGATCGCATCCTAACCTTCAAACAATTGGAAGGTGAAAGGATCCATGAGACATGGGCAAGGTTTAAAGAAATGATAACTCAATGCCCAACTCATGAAATTCCTAATATAGTCCTCCTTGACTGTTTCTACAGAAGTCTTGGTCTCAGAAACAAGGTGTTGGAAGATCAACTCATTCCGAGTGGCATTGCAAAACAACCATATGCGATAGCAGTCCAACTGCTTGATCACATAGTCTAGAAAAACCAAGAAGTAGAGAAGGACTTCATGTTAGCCACACTAATGACTCAGATGGATGAGTTGGCCAAAAATATAGTGGAGATCGAAGTCCTATGCAAAATGAAGGATAAATACATCCCTCCTGATGAGCGAAGAAAGCCTAAGGACAATGAGAGAAAATGTGTCAAAGGAATGCTCTCAATCATTCTCCATAAGGTAACTAAGCATGATAAAGTGCTGGACGAGATGAAGGAGAACATCGAGGTGATGAAACAGATGATTTGTTCTCATTCTAGATTTATCCAACTGCTCGAGACCCTTATGGGTCATGTGTGCCTCACCTCTCTTCGCAGCAAAATAGGGGGTTGCCTAGTGATACTATGGCTAACCCCAAAATTAGAGTTTGAGTGTTGACTTACGTCGTGCCATGACGTTAACTAAGGCGTTGTTTGGGAGGCAACCCAATACCCCTTAAAATGCTTTATTTTTGTCTTTGTAAATAACAATGTGTTGATTTGTGCATGCTTAAGTAAGGAAAGTGTTTGAAAGATACATGATTGGCGAACAAATGATCTAGTCGGCGCATTGCCGAAGAGGTCAACATGCCCGATTTGATCCGCCGTTTGGCTTAGCACAATTTAACTTGGAGCTTGTAAAACTCGGCGAGCCTAGGAGCAACTTGGCGACTCACTGACCATGTTGGCGATCCCGATATAGATCGCCGTTTGGACCCTCACTTTGACTGAAGGTCCTGAAAAGTAGGCGGGGTAAGTGACCTATCGACGTGTCGCCGAGTGGATCAGCGAGCGCGACTAACGTCACCGAATGGGCGAAAATTGGACGATCTTAAAGAGAGCCAAAGATTTAAATTTCAAACTCTTTCACTTTCCCTCACTTTTTATCTTCCCAAACTCACACTCTCACTCTAGTTTTTATATTTTTGCACTCTTAGAGTATTTTGGTTATTGATCTGTGCTTGGAATTGGAACAATTTGCTGCCTAGCATCTCAATTTCGTATTATTCGGCATAAAAGTTTTGTAGACATGGCCAAACCTAAGGTTGCAGGTGGAAACATGCCACCCCGAACGAAGGGAAAAAGGATCATCACTAATGTAGAGACAACTACATCCAAAGGCAAAGCTACCAAACCTTCCACATCTGGTGGGAAGGAGGATAAAGGAAAGGGCAAGGATGCCCGTGGAGTCTATGCATCTTCTTGTCGAAAGCCCATTTCAACTACTCCACAAAACCCTGATATTCCTTCATGGTGCTCGGGGGTTCTATGCAGCTGTGCAAGCCTTTTGGGCGGATTCACAGGTGGCCAACCCTAGTGGGCCTGGCACTGTTGATGCTTTTGAGATAGTTCCGGGTACTGATGCCCAGATCTCGAGCATTACTCTGGGCACTGAAGCCCCGACAGATGGAGCGACTGCATAGATAGGATCCCCTCTTTACCTCCCTCTTTGTCTTACTTTATTTTTGACTTTTGGTTATGTTTATTTGCATTTGAGGATAAATGTTTTTTATCTGTGGTGGGGTGAGGCCCATCTTTCTTTTGTGATTGATGTTTTGATTATATATTTGGGTATTTGGGTCATTATGCTTAATATTATGTTACACACTGCTTTTCGTGGATGTTTGAGCTTATGGCTTCTTTTGCTTTAATTATAAATGATTTTTGACCCTTCCAAAAAATTTTGCCACCCATTCTGTGTTGGATGTGTCTGTTCTTTTGCAAATTTGAGTATTGGTCCCGATCAATATCGATGACTTGAATAATACTCATAATCGAACAAACATGAATGTGCGGCTACGATGAGGCCAAATGAAGTTTCATAGATAGTATGTGAACTCTTTGCATCTCATTGTGACTAGCCAATTATCGAATCGAGTCTCTTGTTATGATCGTTGCACACTAGCGAAAGTGTGGAGTCTTGTTTGACTTTGGTGTCGATGCCTTGTGTGATGAGCTTACTGTGAACCATGCATGATAACACCTAGAATTTGCCCCGTTGGTCCGGTCGACTAAGTAAGGCTATCTCTTGATATGATCTTAGGCAATTTTGAAAAGTGTGAAACAATTTGACATATACCTCTTTTGTGACCTACCTTGTGAGCGTGTGTGAATCTCTTTTGAACACCCCTTGAGCCTTATCCTTCTTTGGAAGAAACTTGATGAAAACATGACCTTTCTTAAATCCACTACCCATAATCCTCTTGATTTGTGGTTGATTGAATAGCCAACTTAGGCCAAAAGCCTAAGTTGGGGGTGTGGTGATAAGAGAAGGCAAGTCAAGAAGTGTAGGAAAAGTCTCCTTTAACCCATGGTTTTGAGAAAAAAAAATGGAACCCTTCCATATAAAAAAAATAAGGGAAAGAAAAGAAAGAAAAAGAAAAAGAATGAAAAAGTTGTGGAATAACGTATAAAAGAAATGGGGTTTCCGAACAATCCATAGAAAGTGAATAATGGAATGACTTATGAGCACTAAAGAAAATGATGAAAGAAGAGGAAAGGAGTGTTGTGAGCACCATATTTCATAAGGATGAAAGTCACTGAACCTAAATGACCATACCTTTGCACTCAGCCCCATTACAAGCCTTGTAAAGACCTTTTTGATCTTGAGTGAGCTGAAGCAATTGTCAATTGGAAAATACGGGCAAACCTATGGGTCTTGCATTATGTCCATCTTTGTGAGTGTGAGCATTTCATTTGATTCCGAAGCTGTAAATTGTGAACCATTGTGTGACTATGGAATCATTTCTTTTTGTGTGAGGGCATTTGAACACTTTAGTTGAGCTTGAACCTGCGTTTGAAGCAATTATAGTGAGCTTGAGATTCTTTGATAATGGTGTGTCACAACTTGAGTCTTTGAGTACACAATTAATCTTTGCATGAGTAAGTGGAGTCTTGTTTGTGCATTCATGATTGAGTCTTGTGTAGCACTATTTGAGACATCCTTTTTGAACTGCTGAACTTGAGTTTTACTTAAGGACAAGTAAAATTTTAAGTGGGGGGTGTTGATGAGTCCACAATTTGGACTAATTTCGGGATTTATTTTAATAGATTTAGTGTCCTCAAATGCATATTTTGTCTCAATAACTGATGTAAATCTTTAAGTTTCAGGTAGTTGGAGTTTGAGGCAAAGCGTGGACACTACTTGGCAAAAAGGAACAAAACGGCTGAAAAGACGAAGACAAGAAGGCTTGAGGATCGCCTAATGCATTAGGCGAGTCGCCGAATGGCCTTAATCTCGCCCAAAGTTCAAGTGTGCTGAGCCTTGAAGGAAAATATCAAGTTGGAGATGAAAGGCAGCAGTCGGCGTGTCGCTGAATAGTTCTGCGAAGCAATACTATATCGCCCAATGATCCAGAACACGAAGATGCTAAAGGCAAAAGCTAAAAGGCGATGAACCAGACCAAAGGGCGGATCGCCGAGTGCTTCGTCGATCTCGACTAACTGCGCCGACTGATCCTTCGCATCACAAATTTTCGAAAACTATAAATACTCATTTAATTTTGTAGCTTAGTATCAGGTTGTAATGAATTATTACTGAGACTTAGAATATTTTCAGTTTTGAGTTCTTAGAGTTTTTGGGAGACATTGTTCTTGAGCTTGAAGGTTTTGAAGGTTTTTAACTCCAAGAAATTGGAAGTGGGTATCCAAGAATCTTCATCCTAGACGTGTTTAAAGACATTTTCTATCATACCCACTTGATTGAAACACTTGTTGGTATTGATTTCTAATTCTTTTTCATGTCTAGCTAAAACCCCAATTCTTAGGGTGTGATTTTGTGAATATGGGTTAAATTTCCTATTGGGTATTGCTTATTAATAGTCTATTTGCTGTTTAAATGTGATTTCATTTAGTAGTTATGTTTGAACTTAATGGGATTGTAGTTGCAAATACGATTTCATCTTAGTATTTTTGGATTGCTCGAGAGAGAGGTTTTAAAACTAAGACTACTAAATTGATAGCCAGTGGTTATTGTGTCGTCGTGGGTTCAACTTGAGAGAGTGAATCCTTGGCCTTTTCCCACACATTCAGCTCGAGAGAGTGAATGGGCTAAGGCGGAGGTTGTTCTTATTTGTGGCAACTCGGTGTTCGAGAGAAACCGAGTTGATTCGGGGTAAGTTACTCGAGAGAGAATTTACCCCCACTAAAGTGTAGCCTAGTTAAAAATGTTCAGCAATTGACTATCAATAACATTTACTCGATTGTTTATTTTATCCTGTATTCCTATGACATCCCAAGAATCCCGTCTCCCAAATTCACATATTCTTATTTTTGTTGTTTTTGTTCATAAATTGAATACAAACCCCCCATTGATAATTGACATTCGTGTCAACCCCTTAATTTATTATGTTTTTACTCGATAATGTTTTTAGCTATGGTTAACTCTAGCATATTCGCGCTTAACTCTTAATTCTCATAAACCACTTCCCTGAGACTCTACCCCAACCTATTCAGTTGGGTTATATTACTATTGTACGATCGTAGACACTTGAATCGGAAGTTGTGTCTTGATTACGCAAACATCAGTATTGTTAGGTCAGGCATGCATCACTATACTTGACATTGCATTTCATTTTATTGTGCATCTTTATCATTACTTAAGAGTACTTTTCTGTGGAACTTGTGACTGGTGACTTATTCTTGTTTGTTGCTGATCTGTAATTGTTGAAGTGAGGTGGTTGAACTATGTGCTATGTAAATTGTGAACTGTTAGATGGGACTGGTTTTTATGCAGGTTGTAGTTGTGGAGGTTCGGTTGGTGTGTAAGGAGTACCCGTATTCTATTCCCTTAGCTTACGTTCAGAAGTTTACTTGCTGAGTACCATGTGGTTTGGTACTCACCCCTTCCTTCTACATTTTTCTAGGTTACGAGCTCGGATCTTCGTAATACTTCCTATTCTCTTCTTTTCTTAGGCTTCCTATGGAGATTTTTGAGGTAGTTGTTTTTATCTCAGCAGACCGTCTTACTCCTATTTATGATCTTGTTCTATTCTAGAAACAATGCCATTTGAGACTTGTAATTTTCTTTTGAAACAATTGTAATACTTTAGAGGCTTATACACGTGACAACCAGGTTTTTTGGGTTTCATTAAGTTGACTTAGTTACCCGCACTTATGATATTTTGATATTTCAATCTGTCTTACTTCCGTATTTTTGTGATATTTGGGTTTTAGGATGACTTGTCTTGGTGGAATAAGACAAGTGTCTTCACATCCATTTTTGGATCATGACAAAATAATATCAGAGACCCAGGTTCATAGGTCTCATGTGTGTACAAGCTGAGTCTAGTAGAGTCTCGAAGATCGGCGCAGAGACGTTTATTTCTTATCTTCGAGAGGCTATGGTGACTTTAGTAAAAATTTTCACTTCTTGAATTTCTATCGTGCATCCTTGGTCCGATATATTTCCTTTTACTTTATTCCATTCTCTCTCACTTATAGTGATGACTCGTGCGTGGTTACTCACGTGCGTAGTTGGTGTCGTGTATGGCTTGGATGTTAGATCTGGTACTAAGGGGGAAGTGATATACTTTTGGAAACGATGTGTGGTCAGATTTAGAATGTTCAGTGATTCGAAGAAATTGTGTGAGGCTATGGTTTGATGGTGCATGTAGGTTATCTACAGGGTTAGGCACAGGGGATTTGACCACTTAAGTGCGGGGTGTGATGGATTCATCGATTTCACCGACCCCACATACTAGCATGGACGGAGAGCCCTCAGGGAGAGGAATTGAGAAATTGAATGAACTGGGGTTTTCAATCTCTTGGGAGGAGGAGATTTAGGGGGAGAAGAGGAGTTAGAAATTTTTAGAAGAGGGAAGAGAAGAGTTTAAGGAACAGTGAAAGAATTCGAAAGAGAGTAAGAAGAATTTGTGATGTTTGAAATCTCTCAAAATGGGTGTATTTAACAAGGTATCGGGTCCCTGAACAGTGGCGACTCTTGGTGTTTAAACTGAAAAGACATCTGCAACACAAGGAATAGGGAGATGACATGTGGCAGTGACCGTTATCAGAAAACTGCGTAGAAAAAGTGATACTAACCTTTGAGGGACTAGGTCCCTTCCTATAGATAGCCCTGCCTGTTATGATTAGATCTTCTCTTTAGCTAACATACCATGAGTGTGTACTTGCAGTAAGGTACCAGATGTGAGTTTACAAACGTTAAGCAATACAACAAGTGTAGATACCTGCCCTCTTTAGCATAGTCAATTTGGAGGATTTATTGCAAATCTACTGTGAAATCAGTTCAACTTATGCATTCCCAGACCCAGTCTATTCTTGACAAAGTGTTCCTTGCTCAGTACTTTGGTGAAGATATCTGCTACTTGGTCTTTCGTTTTACAGTATCTCATCAAAAACATTTTCCTTATCAACATTGTCTTTGAAGAAGTGATGCCTCACATCTATATGCTTTGTTCTCTTGTTCATGACAGGGTTCTTGGCCATATTCATTGCACTTGTGTTGTCACAGATGAGAGGGATAGTATTTGTGAGAACACCAAAGTCTTCAATCTATTGCATCCATAGGAGTTGAGCACAACATTAAGCAACAACAACATACTCAGCTTCAGCAGTTGACAGGGCGACTGAATTTTGCTTTTTAGTTCCCCATGAAATTAGTGATGATTCAGGAAATGAGCCGTACCCGAAGTGCTCTTCCTATCAACAAGAAAACCTGCATAGTCAGCATCAGCATAACCAATCAAGTCAAAATAATCCATAGAAGGATAGTATAGGACCAGGTCTTGAGTTCCTTTCAAGTATCTTAGGATCCTCTTAGCTGCCTTCATGTGTGATTCCTTTGGAGCCGCTTGGAACCTAGCACACATCCCTACGTTGAAAACTATATCTGGCCTGCTTGCAGTGAGGTAGAGGAGTGACCCAATGATCCTTATGTAAATAGTCTGATTCACATCAATCCCTTCTTCAGCCTTATCAAGTTTAACACTTGTGCTCATGGGAGTATCAACTACTTTGACCTCTAGCATGTTGAATTTCTTAAGCAGTTCTCTGATGTACTTCTCTTGAGATATTGATGTTCCCTGAGGAGACTGTTTGATTTGTAAGCCCAAGAAGAATGTAAGTTCCCCTATCATGCTCATCTCAAACTTATTGCTCATTAAGGTTGCAAACTCCTTGCATAGAGAATCTGAAGTTACTCCAAAAATTATATCATCTACATATACCTGCACTATCAGAAGCTCCTTACCTCTTGATTTTAAGAACATAGTGTTGTCAATTTTTCCTCTTTTAAAGCCATTTGCCAGAAGAAATTTTGATAGGCGCTTATACCAAGCTCTAGGTGCTTGTTTTAGGCCATACAAGGCTTTATCCAGTTTTAACACATGGTTGGGCAGATCAACATCTTCAAAACCTGGAGATTGTTTTACATACTCCTCCTCCTTCAAGTATCCATTCAGGAAAGCAGTTTTAACATACATTTGAAACAACTTGAACTCCATGTAGGTAGCAAAGGCTATTAGAAATCTTATAGCTTCCATCTTTGCTACAGGTGCAAAGGTTTCATCATAATCAATTCCTTCCTCTTGATTATACCCCTATACCACTAATCTTGGCTTTTTTCTAGTGATAGTTCCATGTTTATCAAGATTGTTTCTGAACACCCATCTGGTCCCAATAATTGTTCTGCTGGGAGGTCTGGGGACCAGGTGCCACACTTTGCTTCTTTCAAATGGATGAAGTTCTTCTTGCATTGACATCACCTAGTCAGCATCCTTTAAGGCCTCCTTGATATTCCTGGGTTCAATGGTGGATATGAAGGCTCAGAATGCAACTAGATTTCTTGTTTTGGATCTAGTTTGTATTCCAGAGTCAAGTGGAGATACAAGATTGTGCAGAGGATGAAGATTGATGTTTCCATCCAGACTTTCTTGTTATCTCTTATTCAAGATCAACAACTGATTCATCTTCTTCAGGTTCTTTGTTCTGATAGTCTCCCTCTTGAGCTGCATCAAAGGGACCAGGTTCCTCTGTGGGTTCTGCACGGTTTTCTTCATTGGAGATTTGTTCAGCTACATGATTTTGGATCTCCATGTCTTGTTGAACCTCCATCAGTTCCTCCAATTCAATGTCTTCACTATGCTTAGCATTGTTCAAATCACCAGATTCATCAAATATCACATGCACACTTTATCCCACACACAGAGTTCTTTTATTGAAAACTCTGTATACTTTACTGGTTGAGGAATAACCAACAAACACCCCTTCATCACTCCTTGCATCAAATTGCCAACCTCATCCTTTCCATTGTTCAATAAAAAGCACTTACAACCAAATGCTTTCAGGTGACTAAGTGAAGGTTTCCTTCCATTCAACAACTCATAAGGGGTCTTCTTGATTATTGACCTGATGAGACATCTGTTTGTGACATAACAAGCTGTGTTGACTGCTTTTACCCAAAAATTCATTGCAAGTCCTAAGTCAATTATCATGGTTCTAGCATTATCCACCAGGGTCCTGTTCTTCCCTTTCACAACCCCATTTTTGCTGAGGATTTCTAGGAGTAGAGAAATTGTGATGAATCTCGTTGTCAGCATAGAATCCTTTAATTTGTGCATTTTCGAACTCTGTGCCATGGTCTGATCTAATACTTGCAATCTTGCAGTTTACCTTCAACTGAATTGCCTTAGAAAAAGTGATTAGCACTCTTGCTGTCTCGTCCTTAGTACGCAAGAACATGTTCCAGGTGAATCTAGAAAAATCATCAACGATCACCAGGATGTACTTCTTCCCTCCTCTGCTCTGAATTCTTACAGGTCCACACAGATCCATGTGGAGAAGTTCTAGTGGTCTGTTGTGCTGACGCTTTTCTTTGGCTTGAAAGATGATCTCGTTTGCTTCCCCCTAACACAGGCATCACAAATCTTGTTGTTGGAAAATTTTAGCTTCAGCACAGTCCACAGACATGGTCCCTGCAACAAGTTTGTTCAGTAAGGAGTAACTCATGTGTCCCAGTCATCTGTGCCACATATTAGCATTGTTAGTCTGAGAACTTAGACATGTGAGACTATCCCCTTCTATGGAGTCAAGATCTACAACATACATATTTTTGACTGTTTTGGCAGACATAACAACTTTGTTAGTAACACAATTTGTAACTATGCATCTATCTGACAGAATTTTACTCCATTTCCTTTATCACAGATTTGAGACACACTAAGCAGATTGCACTTCAACCCATTTACATAGTGAACATTGTCTATGGAATGGTCCACTAATCTTCCAATTCTCCCAATACCTAGACTGAATCCCTTTTTGCCGTCTCCAAATGACACATTACCACTTTAGTGTGCTTCCAAAGAGAGGAGGTTTTAAGTATCTCCAGTCATGTGCTTTGAGTAGCCACTATCCATGTACCAACATTGACTACTTCCTCTATTCTGCACAAGAATCACTTGTTAGATTTAGGAACCCACTTGAGATGGAGTTCCCAAAAATTGTCAAAAAGTTTAATGAGAAACCTTCCTGTCCAAAGGGGCAAAGTATTCTTGCTAAAGTGATAACTGGGACAAGGTACCTTCCTCCTTTCTACCTTCCTTTTACATGACTTCACAAAGTTCTCCTGATTTTATGTTACCCTTTTTAGAGACTCACAATTTTTCTTTAGATGACCATTTTTTCCACAATGGGTACACAAAAGATTATCACTGATAGACATATTTGCTGTGAGGGTTGTAGGGAGGTTCTATATTTCTATACCCTAAGCCTTTTCTTCTGTTGAATTTCTGATTTGCTAAGCTCGAAAGAATCTTAGATGAGTCAGTCCATTTTAGGGAATGACTTGACTCATGTTTGATCTTACTTAGATTCCTTGAGAGTTGTGAGTTCTTCTAAAAAACAACAGCTAATTTGGACTCACAGACATTCAAACTTTCCTCTAACTCAAGCTCAAAGCTACTGAGCTTCCTTTTCCACCCTCAGAGGTACCGAGTTCCTTTTCAGACTGAGAATTCTCAGTTTCCAAGATACTTACCCTAACACTCATTTCAGATAATTGAGGACTAAGGGCATATTTTTCATCTTCACACATACTCACGTTTTCACTTAACATCATATTTTCATTAGTTAATTCATCTATAGAGTCAATCAACACATCATCAAGTTTTCTCAATCTCTAAATAGATAAAGTATCTAGATCACTTTTGAGATAAAAAATGGTTACCTCATCCTGGTTCTCTTCATTTGCTGACTTTGCCATTAATGAGAATATGGAGTTGAAAATAGTTTCATCATTATTGACTACCATCATCGAGACATTTTCAGGACTTTCTTCTTCCTTACAGTCTCTGGAGGCGAAACCCATACTGCAAAGGCTTTCTTTTAGCATGGTCAGGGACTTGGTCCCTTTGGCATGGTTTGAAGTCCTGAGCTTCCTGCTTCTGGCTCTGACAATCCCTAATGAAGTGTCCAGGCTTTCCACATTTATGACAAAGGTCATTAGCATTCGCCATTATGCTGGTGGTCCCCTTCTTATGGAATTCTCCATGCTTTTTGACTATATTCTTGAATCTTCTAGTCAAGTAAGTCATCCCGTCCTCCTCTTCTGACCCATCATTCTGAGAGATCTTCAATGCTACTGATTTCTCCTTCTTCCCTTCCTTCACAGATAACCCCTGATGCCTATTTAGCTCATAGGTTTGTAGTTTCCGATCAAATCATCCATGGTGAGGACCTTTAGATCTTTGGCTTTAGTGATAGAATTCACTTTGCTCTCCCATGACTTGGGAAGTACCCTGAGAATTTTTTGAACTTGTTTGCTTGGTGAATGGGCTCACTAAGACACCTCCGTTTGTTTGTGATGGAGGTGAACCTTGTATGAATATCATGGATAGTTTAACCTTCCTTCATGCTAAAATTTTCTCATATTGAGTTGTTAACATATCTACCTTGGACTCTTTGACCTGAGTCGTTCCTTCATGGGCTGTTTTGAGGCAGTCCCATATTTCTTTAGCAGTCTCACATGCAAAGATCATGTTGTACTCATTTGAACCAATCCCACACACTAGCAGTTTCTTAGCTTTGTAGTTCTTCTCTATATTTTTCCTGTCCATTTCATTGTATTTCCTTCTGGTTTTGGGAATCACTTTAGTGAGTTCTCCTTCTTTTGCATCTTTGGTGGGGATGTATGGCCCGTCAAGAATCACATCCCATAGTTCCGTATCTTCAGTATTAATATAGTCATGCATCAGGGTCTTCCACCATCCATAGAATTGTCCGTTGAATCGAGGTGGTCAAGTGGTGGACTAACCTTCTTCCAAGCTTGGTGGAGAAGCCATTCCTTTAGGATCTTTCTTTTCTTGGTGTTAACTAGATAGAAAAGTCAGCGCTCTGATACCAATTAATGTAATGTATGCATCCACTAACTACGACAGGACCTAGTCCTTCAGCACAGTTAAAGCACAGAAAAGTATATACTGGAAATAGAAAGAACACACAATATTTTATGTTGAAACCTCCTTGCTCAGGGAATTAAAACCATGACCTGTCATACCAGATGTTCAAAATTTTTTCACTAATATTCTCAAGCAAAAGCAAAACACAGTTTATAACCAACCACTGAGATTAACATCTTAATCTCAAACCTAAGTAATACAACCTATTACTTAATGGGCCTAAGCAATGCATTCATTGACCACTATACTAACCCTCACTGATTAATATAAACTTTGACCGTAAGACACAAAGTTACCCTTAACTATGTTCTTACAATGACTCACACATGTTTTGAAATGTTTCTAACAAGAGTGAAACGAATCCTACAAGTTAAGCACAAATACAAGCAATCAAAATAACAACAGATTCAGGAAGTAAGTTCTTCAGTCGATGAGGTTCCTTGTTGTTTTGTTTGAAGCTTGAATTTTCTCTCTTTGAATGAATGAATGAACGAACTTGTTGTTTTTCATGTTGATTATATCAACCATAAAGAATTATTAACCGTTGGACAAAAAACCTCATCCACTCTGATTGGTGTAGTACGCTAACGACCTTACCAACCTCTGTCAAGACAACTTTCCAGTTGTATAGCACAGTGCTCTTGACGAGAACACTCTGTAGAGGATCGGGTCCCTGCATTTGTGAGGATTATCAAAACATGTGGAAACAATAAGACTTATCACATATAGTAATATGAGTACCTATAGACTCGTTTACTTATGAATTATGCATAGTTTATAGATTGGAAATGTTCTGAGGAACTGAAGAAAGAAAAACATTAGTAAATTAGTTTGCTTGACTTTGGTTCTTCGGTGGAGGTAGGTTATGATTTTTTCTATTTGATAGAGAGACTCTCAATAGAAATTGCTACTTATTGAGTAATGTTGTGAAATTTCCTATGTACTTAATGTTGTTGTGATTGTTCCTTAATTCCAAGACTGTGAAATCCATAATCTTGAACTTGCTCTATTAAAGTGATGTCTTGAATAAAGAAGGCTTGATGAAATATTGTCAATGAAGTGGAAAGTGATGATAAAGAATGATGAATTAACTATATTATTGGATCGGGTGCCATGATCCGGCACGATATATTTGGATCGGGTGCCACGAGCTGGCATGATATTATTGGATCGGGTGTCACGTTCAGGCACGGTAACATTAAAAAAACATATTAAAATAACTTAATACACTCATTCTCAAAGAATCCATTTACCAAAAGAGCGTGGAGTAGAGGCCTGAGTCCTTATGTGTGTTCTTGATATTGTTGACTAATTACGTACTTGCTTCAAGATTAGACAACACTGCTTAATTTTGAAATACAGACAGGTGGTGGACCAAGAAGAAAGAAAGTGTAAACCTTTGGTGCTATTCGATTAACCGATGACCACCAAACCCTAGTTTAATGCCCAACCGACCGTCGGCCACCCACCCATAGTGGTTGGTCATTATCTCTCCAACCAACTTCCCTCCCTTGGTGAGCACTGATATCGGCGATGAATCCAAAAATACCCTAATTTTGTTCTTACTTCTGTATTTTCCCTTGTAGTGGGTTGATTAGGTTGACCTGTCCTGGTGGGATAAGACATGTGTCATCACGTTTGATTTTTGGGTTGTGATACTAGTTATACAAAAAATGATTAGTATTAATCTTCTGAAGATATGAAAGTTATAATTGAAATTGTAAGGTAGTGACTGAGAGAAATTATACTATATATGATTAATAATCATTTACAAATTGTGTATTAATTAATTAAATTTCAATAATCTTTTATCATGAACTCCCTAATTGAGTTTTTCTCTCTTCATTTAAAGGAGATACGTTTTGTATTTTATCCATGAAATATAATAACTCAGCCTTATAAGAAGTGAATCAAAACTAAGAGGCCAAACATTTTCAAATCTTTGTTTGTGGTGCTTTGGGGTGGGGTGGAGTTGTAAGGGATTATGGTGAAAATATAGTGTTTGTATTATTTTTTTTTATGAATTTTGGCATCACAAATCAAATATAAATTTTAGATATATACTATTTTTAAAGAAATTTGGTCAACTTTTATATTTTCCGACAAACTTTAATTATAAGAATTTGATATATATTTTATGCCATAGATATCCAAATGTTCTATTGTATGTTCATACCATAACACAATAACTAGAAAGTTTATAATTAATTTACCATATTTATTATGCAGTGTTTTTGATTTGTTAGAATTAATGTTTAGATTAGATCGTCTTATATTTAATTTAAGATATTGATTAATAACTATGCCTTTTATAGTATTTTATTAATAATTAATTAAAACTATAAGTGAAATATGCTGAAAATTATGGTAATCTCCATTAAAAACAAATATTCATTATAAATTTGTGAAAGATGTAATTCATTTCACTTTTTTCCATTTCAGACTTTCTTGTGAAAGGTATGAGTGTTTTCATTTAAATATCCTCCTCTCTTTTTATGAACCGTAGAAATACAATAATTTATATATGTACACACACATCTATTTATATAGATCTTTCCTCTTAAAATCATCAAAATTAATTAGTTATTCGTGATTTTTTATCAGGCCATCAAAATTAATTAGTTATTCATGATTTTTTATCAGGCCATCAAAATTCATTTAGAAAATGAGTTTATCCATGGGTATAAGCAACAATGTTCAAGGTAAATTCTTCAACACTAGCTTTTAAAATAACTGTAGGCTTCATTTTTTATACTATAAAATTCTTATAAGTTATGGAACTGATGTTATGATTTCATTATGTGGTATTGTATTCTAATTTATTAATTATAAAATTTTGAAAATTATTTAACTATTTTTTTTAAAAAAAAAAACATACGTCGAACAAAATTTGGTTAACTAGGTGAGATTGCAGTTCTAAGGGTTTAAGATTTCTTGATGGTTGATGATAATAGTCTTCTTCTCCTTTTAAATGAGAATGAATCTTCACATCTTAAATCGTCAACCAAAAGTTATTATATAGAGATGAGTAAATTTTAATCAAATCATGTAATTCAACTCTTTGGATTTGAAAAATGATACCCTCTTCACCCTTTGAATGATAAGGAACCCTTAGATCTTAAATTCAAAAGTTACTATATATAAAAAAGAAAATTTAATTTAACGATCTTAATATTTTGAGATAAGAAAAATAATACTTTTAGAATTAGCAAATCAGATGGTTTTACAAAAAATTAAATATCATATCACCTATAACTATGTAGCATTCAAAGTTATGCTTTTTATATTTAAAATAATCATCAATATAAGAATTTTAAAAATAATTTTATTAAATTCTAAGAATAATGTGAAAATCAAATAAATGTTTTCCTAAAAATAATGTGAACAAAAAATAAATGTGTTGCACAAAATTGACTAGTTAAGAAGAATCTAACATTAGCAAGAAATTTTAAATTATTCAAAAAGTATATATGTTACAATTCATACTAATAGTAATTAAGACAACTTATATGCGCTAATAAGAATATATATATATATATATATATATTATGATCAAGAGGTTTATTACGAGTAAAAACTTATTCACATTTAATATTTATAATAAATTAAAATGATTATTAATTTTCAAAACCAAAATATTAAGGGGATTAAATGAAATCAATATACTTTATATAAAAAGCAATACAACAATATTTATGCGTGATATTCCACAATAATATTTTTAACTTCAGACATACTCCATGACAATCATATATTAATCAAGAACTAAAATAAAGAAATATAAAATAAAAGGAGCTCCCTATATATTTTTCTTTCATTTTCATATATGCAGTTTTATTATTGAAGATTTTTGTTCATCTTGTATATTGTCATAGGCTATAGTAAACTATATGATACAATCATTATTTTATTTTTATTTTTATTGAGGTTTGATCAATGTTTACCCCCTCTCCTTTTTTGTACTAAATAATTAGATGCATGTACAATGAAAGGATGAATTTGATCTAAAACTGATTAAAATATATTCTAATTTGTAGTATTTCACAAATTACTGTGGTCAAGGCTTCTTATGTTTTTTCTTTCTCGAAACTAGTCAAGTTTTAACGTTTATACAAGTTCTTAACAAACAATCTTATATTATGAAATAATATAGGCCAAACAATAAAACAATCAATTCAATTGTGCAATTGCTAAATATTTAAGATTTTTCACTAGATCTTCATTTATTTATGATAAAAATAGTTGTAAAGAGCATAAACAATAATATTATCTTGTTATATTCTAAATTTGTATAATTAAAGATTTTAATGTATTTCTAAATAAGAAATATCGTGGTTGTTTGAAATTTTATGATAACTTATCATTTTTTCAACTTTTATTTTGATGATTTTTAGATTTTATAATCAGAATCATCAAAAACTCATGGATTAACAAGTGTTGGTGACAATGAGGTTAGTATGTTGAAGCATTTACTTATATATTATCACTTGATATCTTAATATTAACGTAGTCTTATCTAAAAAATATGTGTGCATAGTATTTACATAATAATTGTGTGATAATTAAGTGAATGAAATGGATCTACATTTGACTTTTAAGTGTTTAGATTAAGGAGTCTTAATTATAGTTTGCAAAATGCTAAAAATATTTTATATTTACTTTTATAGACATTGATCCATGGATTTCTCGAGTTTAGTCAAGAAGTTGATCAAGAAATCACAAGTAATTTAACCAAGACTTTGCAACCTGTAGAATCGCATCAGCTTGCATCACTGTCAAGGTAATTGCGTCTTGCATGTTTAAAAATAATTAAGTTTAATTTATTATCACATTTTTAAATTGTTGTTGTTAATTATTTTGGTACTTTAATTTATTATAGGACAATTCGACTTAGAGATAAATCCACACATGCACTAGCAAGAGGACCTGTAATATCAAGAGGGAGCAATGCAGTCATCCCTAGAAGGCCTTATAGATCCCAATGAATGAGAGCGAGTAATGACCCCGAGGTCATAGAAGAAAAGAGGAAGAGAACAACAAATATGCGCACATCTTCCAAAAGAAAGAAATCTGCTCCATAAGTGTCTTGAAAAATTCTCTAGATCAGAGAGCTATAATTATATCATATACTCTTGGTTTGACTTTTAAAGAAATCGTTGGTTATTTTCTTTGTTTTGACAAATGATTATTTCTATTTTTCAACTTTTGACTATATATATATATATATATATATTTATTTATGTGACTTTAAAGTTCATAGAGGAGTTAATAGTTTAAGTACATATATTTTTTGTGTTCTCTTGAACTCGTAAGTTCAAATTTTGTGTCTGTGTGTTGGTGTTTTTTAGTATATATATACCATAGTTGAACTTTTATTTTTATCATCAAATGAAGTTTCAACAAGTACATTCACACTTATAGTGTCTCAATTTATGTTTAGCCTTATTGTTGATATATATAGAAAGAGCAAAATCGATGAGTTGAGTATCTTGTATTTGCAGCGGAAGTCATTGATTTTGCTATTTTAACACGATTGCTCCAAAGTCCTTCTTTAAATCACTATGAAACAAAGTTTGATTCATAAACTAAATATTTATCTTCAGACAAAAAATCTTTTTTGAGTTTTCTTTTTCACTTTTGGTTTGTGTTCTCTTTTCATATTATTTTGTACGTTGTCTTTTTCTGTAAATGAAGAAAATCTTTTATCAGAAAGGGTTGGAAAGTTTTCCAGTTATCAAATTGTTCCCCCTTTCTTTTTAAAATAAGAGATAATTAGTTCTTATATCTTCTCAGACAACTTTTTGGATCGGGTCAGGTCGGTCCACATGGGAGACTAACGACCCAAAACTTACGTCCTCCATTTCGCACATGGTTGGCAAGACCCAAGCCAATACAACATCAACTAGTCACACAATTCATACAACAAATAGTTAGTGCGACATGTGAGCATCAAGAGTTTAACCTTAAGGTTTTTCAAACCCCACATAGGAATCCAATCACACTTGGAAGGAATTCACTACTTATATGAAAATACTATCACTCACAATATCCCAGACTTCATTCACTACTTCAGGAGTTATTAATTTGATCCCTCACTCTTAAAAAGGTCAACTCGAGTTCATGTTTAAATTTATACGCATATTTACACTCACTACCAATATGGTTAGTGCAATAGCCGACTTGTGTATACAAGTTTATTATTCAATTAATTCAATCGATTTTTTGGACATGCACTGTATTGTCGAATGACTATTAGTAACATGCTAAAGTGGCAACTTCGATTGAAACTTCAAGAAACAATAAAAGGTTAAAGGGTATTTCATTGAAAAGTTATTTTAACTTTTCAGGGTGTCACATAATGAAGAAGCAATGAACTATTTTTTCATTGAACCATTGATCACTTGACACACGTGGTATGAAATACATGCTACGATTGGTCTCATTCTTTCGATTATCCAGTATTGTACAGACCTTGGTCCAAACACCTCCATATGCTTAACCCTTGTTTCTCTCTTCAGTGATCCTTAAACTCATTTTCTTTAAGAAACATTTGTCTGGCTCATAAAACAAGTAAATAATATGATGGTGAAACTCATCTCTTTGTAAGAGGCGATTGCTCATGTGAGAGATTCCATCTCGGATTTTGTTCGACACTCTGTATTTCTTAAAATATCACATGCATACTACATTTAATCATAAATTCAATAATATTATATAGAAGAGAATAATATAACAATCAAGTTATTTTACAATATTGAAATATCATCAAATCCTATGCAAACCTAGAGCCATAACGTATTTTTCAAACAAGTCTCTAGAGATACCCTTCGTAAAAGGATCAACTATCATTTCATATGTAGGAATGTATTGAAAAGTTATTTGTCAATTTGCCACTACGACTCTCATAAAGTTATATTTGATGTCAATATGTTTGGTCTTATTGTGATACTTAGGATCCTTCGTGTATGTGATGGCCGCTTGACTATCACAATATAGAATCATGGGACCCTTAGAATTCTTTGCAATGCTCAAAGAATCTCTTTCACCAAACAACTTCTTGTATTGTAGACGCACAAATCACGAATTCAGATTCCATGATTGAAAGAATTTGTGCAAGTTTGCTTCTTACTTCTCAATGAAATTGCACCACCATTTAGTAAGAAATCATAACCATATGTTGATTTTGTATAATTTCGGTCACCAATCCAATCATCATCTAATATCTAATGTAGGTTGTACTATGAGGAGGTTCAGAAGGTGTGTTATGTTAGTTCTTAATTTTGTTCTTACTTATCCATTTTCCCTTGTTGTGGGTTGATTAGGCTGACCTATCCTGTTGGGATAAGACATGTGCCATCACTTTCGATTTTGGGGTCGTGATACTAGTTATAGAAAAAATGAATAGTAATAATCATTTTCTGAAGACATGAAAGTTATAATTGAAACTGTAAGTAGAGGCTGGGAGAAATTATAGTATATATGATTAATAATCATTTACAAATTGTGTAATAATTAATTTAATTTAAATAATCTTTTATCATGAACTCTCTAATACAATTTTTCTCTCCTTATTGAAAGGAGATATGTTTTGTATTTTATCCATGAAATATGAAAACTCAGATATAACACCCTGAAAATTTCTAAGTTAAGACTCAAACAATCCTTCATTTGTGGATAAGATTTTACCGAGTGATTCTAATTTTCTTAGCAGTTAAGGTCACTAGAATCCCCTAGCATAAAGTTGAAGTTGAAAGCTTTCTTATCGATTGAGTTTCACTATGAGATTCCTTTCCTTGGGTCAACTTCAATCGACCATAGCTTTTAGTACATAAAGAGTTCGATGGCCCATGAACTATCGAATCAAAGGTCTTTGAGTCTTCTCTCCAATGCCACCAAGTTTGCTAAAAGAGTTTCGAGTAAAAAGTTATGGCTGTTTGAGTGAAGCCTCTCCATTCTTTTCAGGAAAGGGTATTTTGGTCCTTTTCTTTTTCCAACTTGTCTTAAAACTTTTTCCTGACCCAATTAAGGGTTTAATCAGATTCTAAAATACCCATTCACGTTCAAAACACTTGGGACTTTTAGAGCGAAGTTTTAAAAAGAGGAAAAAAGGGTTTTCAAGGGTTCATTCAAGGGTTGAGCAATTTCACCAAGAACAATCGCTCTTTCCAGGTATGTGAGGTTTTTCCATAGTGATGGACTTATTCGTCCTCACGCCAATCATGTAGTTCTTCCATTAATTCATCCATGAAATAGTTTATGTAAACATTCTTGAGTAGTTCTTGAGTTTTACCCCATTCTTTAACAATGGAGGTTTGGAGTTCTTGAGGTGAGGTTCTTGCGAATGAGTGGTGTGTCTTGATAGAATTTGGGTGGAATTTCAATGAATTTGTGTTGGGTTTGTGAATCAAAGGGAGTTTGAAAGAGACCAATCGATTCTAGATGATGAGTTAGGACCCAAAATTGAGCAGAAAATTAGTGGAATTTCTGAGTTCGGGGTAGGGAAATGTGCCCCCAAGGCGCCTGCAGTGTGCCCCAAAGGGCTTCCAGTACTAGGAGGTCTAGCGCCCTGCGCCAACAATTCGCCATGGTCGTCAGACCCTTTTCTCCCCCGTTCTTCGTCCCATATATGTTCTTTCAAATCGTGTGTTCACTTTCTCCTTGATATTAACTCTTAAATTCTTCATTAATCCTTTAGAGATCCTGCATATCCTAATCACATCTGTTAATTTACATTTCAAATTAAAGTAAAGAAGAGAAAAGTTCAAGAGGTCCTTTTGAATCTAAGTTGAGAACTCTTTTCCAACAAACTATAGTTCTAAACTAAGTCCTTGAGTTTTGAGAATTGAATTGTCTATATTTTTATTTAAGTCCTTGAGTTGATTCGTTCATGTCTATAACTAGACATGAGCTCTATTTTGAGTTATAAATCTTGAAACCCTTTAAATCCAATTTTTTTGTTTTAAACTGAGTTCTTTGAGGAAAGTTTAAAGAGACGATTTTGAGTAATGTTTAAGAGAACTAAGTATTCTCAAATGTATCATTTTTCCATTGAGAAAAGAGAAATTTCGATTTCTAAAACGAGTTTATGAGTTCAAAGATATTTCAAGAATAATTATTCTTTTAAGAGGATAGTTTGAGAAATTATCTCAAACCAAAGAAAGAATATGTTTTAATACATTGAGCATAAAGTTATATTGATTATTTTAGGGGTAATATCTAGAACTGAATTGGGTTAGAGTCTTTTATAACTCGAAAGTCTCGTGAAACTACGTAGCCACCGTAGGGTAGGATAGCATTGATTCTTCATGCGACTCCTCACTGTCTTGTAGAAGGTCTATTAGATGGATCAATAGTCACAATATCATCCTATACCTCGGCAAGGTATAGGATGACCCTTGCAACATGGACAAAATGTTGGATCATTGCTAGACTCATAGTAATAATTGTCGGTTAGAGAAACTCCATACAAGTAAAGTATAATATTTTTATATTGTTTATATTGCCTATATTTTTGCAAAGTTAAATGATTTTTACTTCATGTTCATGTATTGATTTAGTTGAGTGCTTTTAGTCTTTTAGTTAAGCCATATACGATTTTAGTTCCTCTTGCATACTCATACATTCAATGTACTGATGTCATTCGACCTGCATCCTTTTATGATTCAGATACAACTGTTCAGAATTATCAACAGGCACTTCATTGAGATCACTCTACACTCCAGTTAGCTTTTGGGTGAGCTTCCTGCTATTTTGGAGGACCTCACATTTACTTTAAGTTTAGTAGTTTTGAGTTGTCGTGGGTCTTGTCCCAATATCCTTCTTTAATAATAGAGGCTTCATAGATAGGTATAGAACTTGAACTTGAACTTAGAATTAGAACTTGAACTTGAACTTATAAATTGAACTTGAACTTAGAACTTTCAATTTGAGTATTGAATTTGTTAATTAGTGTATTGAATTAGTTTTTTTTATTGATTGTTAGTTTGATTGATTGTTAGTTAGTAAGTGAATGATTTAGGGGTTTTTGATGGTTAGTTTGA
>JAJOOR010004271.1:0-47572 GCA_036250505.1 Solanum acaule
TATTCCCAAAGAAGTTTATAAATGTTTTCATATTTGAGCAAGAAAGGAACTATGATTTCCAAAAGAGCCTTTGGGCTAGTTTTCAGTAAAGGGAACATTGATTCCAAGAGAGCCTTTGGGCTAAGCTTTGAGCAATTATCTCAAAACTAAAGAAAGAGGTGTTTAAAACACATATGAGCTAAAGTAAATTTTGGGAGTAGTATTGAGCACCGAATTGGAGACGCGAGTTCATATTAACTCAAATCTCCATAAGAACCATGTAGCCAACATGGGATTTAACGGGTCATACTTTTTAGATGATCATGTAAGTTAAGCTAGTGGATCCACTAGGTTAAGTAAGGTCCTACACCAATGGCAAGGTATAAGATGGTCCTTGGCAGCGCGAGGTAAAATGTTGTATCATCATTATAGCTCTTAAGTACTGGTTGTCGATAAGAGAAACTTCTACAGAAGTTATTGTATTATTATATACACAATTATTTGTATTTTTACATACATTTCAGAGTTATGTTGTATCCTTGCATACACACAGAGTTGACAACATGTTTTTAAACATTTTGTATCTTTATATTTCACTTGTTTTAAATTGCTTTATATTGAAATGAGTTCAGTCATATTGAGTTGAGTATTCAAAGTTGAGTATCCAGAGTTGAGTACCCAGAGTCGAATATCATATCTTTGAGTTGAGTATCTAATCTTTGAGTTGAGTATCTTATCCTTGAATACTTCTGAGTTGAGTAAGTTGAGTAGTTTTGAGTATACTTAAGTTGAGTAAGTTTGAGAAGAGGTAAGTATGTTTCATTTTTATTAAGTTTCAAGCTTATGTTTATGCTTCAAAATTCCTCGTACATGCTCGTATATTCCACGTACTGAGCCATTTGGACTGCATCTTCTTATGATGCAGACACAGGTATTCAGGATCATCAACAGGAGCTTCGTTGATACATCCGAGAGTTCGAGTTAGCTATGGTGAGCCTCCTTGCTTCTGGAGGATTTCATTTACCTTTCAGTTTAGTCAGGATGTCGTGGGTCTTGTCCCGACTTCCATCTTTATCAGTTAGAGGCTTCATAGATAGTCAGTAAAGTTGAGAAATCTGTATTATTCATTTATTTTATTAAATGTTTTAAAAGACTTAAGTTGCCTATTTTATGGCGAGTTGAATATTATTTATATTCAGAGTATTTCGTTTGAGTTAAAGTTTATATTTTAGTTTCATGGATTTTATTCAGTTTTAAGCTTTGTATGCTTGAATCAGTTTTCCGCTTGTAGTTAGCCAGGATGAGGGTTCACTTGGGGACCAGCAATGGTTCTTGAGTGCCGGCCACGTCCAGGGTGTAGGCTCAGGTCGTGACAAGTCGAGTTGTTCATGTTTATAAATTTCGCATGAACTTCATAAATTGAGCATCTTTGAGAGGAGTAATATCTTCAAGTTCTAAGTCTTGAGTAAGGAGTTCCTAACCTTTTTGAGATTATATTCCTAATCATGGGGCTATTATAGGTTACCCATGAAGTCCTTGAGTTGAGTTGTTAATGCCTATAATTCCGCATGAACCCTATGAGTCAAACATTCTTGAGATGAAGTAGTATCATGAAGTCCTTGAGTTAAGATTGTTCATGCCCATAATTCCGCATGAAACCTCTGAGTTGAGCATTCTTGAAACGAGTATTATCTGAGTTGTTGAGTCTCGAGTATTGAGTTCTATGTATGATTATTGAAAACCTTGAATTGAGTCGTTCATGACCATAATTCGACATGAACTTTATTCTGAGAAGTCTTTTACAATTTTTTTCTAAACTTGTTTTAAGACTTGAGCACTTGAGTTGAGAAAGAGTAGAGTCGAGTTCATTTTCTTTAAAATGATCTATGGGAACTAAGTATTCCCAAGAGTAAATATTTTCACATTTAAAAGAGGAGGAAACTGAGATTTCTAAAAGAGTTTTGAGCAGTTTGAGTAAAATCTCTTTTTAGAGAAAAAATTTGAGTAACAATCTGAAACCACAGAAAGAGTTATGTTTTTAAACATATGAGCTGAGAATATTTTGGGAGTAGTATTGAGCATCGATATAGGGGAGCTTTCATACAACTCATAGCCCCCATAAACCATGTAGTCAACGTGGGTAGAAAGGGTCATATTTTTTAGATGATTCCTTAATGCTTTTTAGCATAGACTAGTGGATCCACTTAGTTGATAGGTTGTATACCCCGGCAAAGTATATGACAGTTCTGGCAGCATGGGCGAGACGTTGTATGATCACATAGCTCATAGTGATGGTTGTCAGTTAGAATCTCCCACAGAGTTATATTATATTTGATTATATACAAATTGAGTTGTTACTGTATTCTTCAATACATTGAGTTGCTATCTACTGTTTCAAAAGTTTTCCATATATTACATCTTTTATTGTTGCTTTATTCTTGAGTATCTAGAGTTGAACTGTGCTTTATTGAGTCGAGTACCTTATTGTTAAGTTGAGCCCCATTTTACTGAGTTGAGTATCTTATCCTTGAGTACTTCTGAGTTGAGTAAGTTCGAGTGGTTTCGAGTATCCTTGAGTATTCCTTGAGTTGAGTAAGTTTGAGAAGAGGTAAATATGTTTCTTTTCTACTAGTTCAAGCTTATGTTTATGTTTTAGATTTCCCCTTACATGCTCGTACATTCCATGTACTGAGCCATTTCATGATGCAGATACAAGTACTCAGGATCATCAACATGCGCTTCGTTGATACTACATGTAGTTCGAGTTAGCTATGGTGAGCCTCATTGCTTCCGGAGGGTTCCACTTGTTAGGATGTCGTGGGTCTTGTCCCGACTTCCATCTTTGTCAGTTAGAGGCTTCATAGATAGACAATAGAGTTTTAAAAGTCTATTAATTTATTTTGTTAAATGTATTTAAGACCTAAGTTGCCTATTTTATGGCGAGTTGAATATATTATTCTTAATTTAGTTTTTAAGCTTTGTATGCTTGAGTTAGTCTTCCGTTTGTAGTCAGCCAGGATGAGGGTTCACTTGGGGACCAGCAATGGTTCTCGAGTGCCGGCCACGTCCAGGGTGTAGGCTCGGGTCATGACACCTATAGAGAGGTATAGAACCCAAACCTAAGGATTTGGTTAAGCTTGAATATAGTGAGAGCGTACCATTAGACTCAAAGCTTAGTGAGTAACCCCATTCCATAACCAGTCTAGCCATCATTCGAGGATGAATAATCCCAAAAGGGAGATAATGTAAAACCTCGGAATTTTTTTGAGCTTAAGACTTAAACCATCTTTCGTTGTGAGTAGGATTTTACCGAGGAATTTAAAATTTCTTAAGTATTAATATCACTAGATGTAGCACCTAGAGTTCCAAAAAGAACTAAAGAGAGTTCATTCAAGTCATTCCTAAGTTCTTCTAAGTTTTGAGTCAACTTCAAATGACCATAACTTTCAGTACATGATGAGTTAGGTGGCCCATAAGATATCAAATGAAAGGTCTTTGAATTATCTTTCTAACTCCACGTACTTTGCTAAGTTTCGAGGTTGGATGTGTGAGATATGCCTTTTTGAAGTCAAGCTATCCAGTTAAGAAAAGTTACCCGAAAATAGTGAGGGGTATTTTGGTCTTTTCCTTACCCAATCAGATTTAATTCATTTTTAGTAAGGTTTTAAGGGCCTAATCCGATTAGGTTCGGTTTTATAATCTTAATAAATGCCTATGGTTTTAGTTGAGAGTTCAAGAAGAGAAAAGAAGAAAAAAGAGGAGAAAAGAGGGAAGGATCAAGGCGTTCGTTGAGGTTCTTGAGTTTTGTTGTGGATTTTCGCCATGGGTTTGATCCCTAAGAGGTATGAAAGTTTACATAGTGTTGGATTTGTTCAACCATATGCCAAACATGATTTTCATATTCGAATTTGTCCATAAAGATTGCAAGATTTAAGTTCTTGATAAGTGTTCTTGAAGTTTCATTCTAAATCTTGTTTTGTTGGGGTTTTGATAAATTCTTGAGATGAAAGTGAGTGTTTTGAGGGATGTATTGAGTAGATTAGAGTTTAATTTTGTTGAGTAATCGAATCCAAGTGATTGGGAAAGAAACCATTCGATTCTAGGCGAATTAGGGTCAAAAAATGAGTAAGAAAAGATCGAGCATAAAATAAGGACCAGGTCCACGTTGGACCTATTCCTCAAAAGTGAAATTTTCTCTCCGCTTCGCGGAGAGAACTCAGACTCCACTGTTTCATAATTAATTCGTGACCAAATGTTATAATTCATCTCCGCATCGCGGACTTGCTCCCCAGACAATGTTTTTCAACTGTTTCTCATGATTAACTATCTAAAACACTTTTAATCATCATGACATCTTTCCTACCACAAATCATAACCTTGAATTCATAATTCATAATTCATAATTCAAATTCAAGGTAGAGCTAAGAGTTAAGTCTTGAGAGTTCTTTCGAACATTTTCGAGAAAATCCCTTTGAGTCTTTTGAGGAGTCTTCTACAATTTCTAACAACTTGTTTCAAAACTCGAGCAAGTGAGTGTGAGAATGAGGAGATTGCATTCACGAGTCTACTTTGTCATCACGAGATCCTTCATCTCATGAACTATAACTCTTGAATTCATAATTCAAGAGAGAGTTAAGAGTAGAGTTCAATAAAGTCTTTGAGTTCAATTGTGAATCCTTTGAGATCAACTATCGATTTGAGCTAAGTTTTGAGGAAGTAAGTATGAGAATGAGAAGAGCCGTATACATGAGTTCCATATTGTTATGTAGACCCTTGATTCGAGTCGTTCATGCCCAAAAATTCCGCATGAACTTTGTAAACTGAACATCTTTGAGAGGCGTAGTATCTTCAAGTTATAACTCTTGAGTATCGAGTTCCTAACCCTTTTGAGATTATATTCCTAATCATGGGACTATTACATGTTACCTATGAAGTCCTTGAGTTGAGTAGTTTATGCCCATAATTCTGCATGAACCCTATAAGTCGAGCAGTTTGGAGATGAGAAGTATCTTTGAGTCCTTGAGTTGAGTAGTTCATGCCCATAATTCTGCATGAACCCTCTGAGTCGAGCATTTTTGAAACAAGTATTACCATTAAAGTTCTTGAGTTCTGAGTTGTTTAGTCTCGAGTATTGAGTTCTAGTTATGGTTATTGAAAACCTTGAATTGAGTCGTTCACGTCCATAATTTGGCATAAACTTTATTGTAAGAAGTCTTTTACAAATTTTTCTAAAATTGTTTTTAAGACTTGAGTTCATTTTTCAAAATGAATATATGGGAACTAAGTATTCGCAAGAGTAAATGTTTTCCCATTTAAAAGAGAAGGAAACTGAGATTTCCAAAAGAATTTTGAGCATTTGAGTAACATCTCTTTTTAGAGAAAGATTTTGAGTAATACTCTCAAACAACAGAAAGAATTATGTTTTTAAACATATGAGCTAGTTACGTTTTGGGAGTAGTATTGAGTACCGATATGGGTACGAGTTTAAGTTCAGATAATTCAAAGTCTCCATAAATAGTGTAGCCAGCATGGGTAGAAAAGGGTCATAATTTTTAGATGATTCCATAAAGCTTTTAGCATAGACTAGTGGATCCACTTAGTAGTTAGGTTCTATTCCCTCGACAAGGTATATGACGGCCTTGGCAGCGTGAGGCAAGACGTTGTATCATCACATAGCTCATAGTGATGGTTGTCGGTTAGAGAAACTCCCACATATATATTTTGTACTCTTATATACACAGATTTTACTTTGTATTTTCATATACAAACAAATTTTATCTTATATCCTTGCATACAAACTGAGTTACTATTGCATTTTTCAATACATTGAGTTGCTTTCTACTGTTTTAAAAGCTTTCCATATATTGGATCTGTATTATTGCTTTATATTGAGTTGAGTATCTAGAGTTGAGTACCCAGAGTCGAGTATCGTATTATTGAATCGAGACTTATTTCACTGAGTTGAATATCTTATCATTGAGTTGAGCCCTATTTTATCTTAGTTTAATTGAACTATGTTTCTTTGAGTTGAGTTGAGTTGAGAAGAGGTAAGTATGTTTCTATTCCACCAGTTCAAGCTTATGTTTGTGCTTTAGAATTCCCCTTACATGCTCGTACATTCCACGTTCTGAGCCATTTGGCCTTTCATTGATTCAGATACATATATTCAGGATCATCAACATGTGTTTCGTTGTTACCACTTGCAGTTCCAGTTAGCTATGGTGAGCGTCCTTGCTTCTGGAGGATTTCAATTACTTTTCTGTTGCGTTAGGATGCCGTGGGTCTTGTCTCGACTTCCATCTTTGTCATTTAGAGGCTTCATAGATAGACAGTAGAGTATGAGAAGTGTGTTTCATTTATTTTGTTAAATATTTTAAAGACTTGAGTTGCCTATTTCTGGCGAGTTGAATATATTATTTTATTCAGAGTTAATCTTTTGAGTTAAAGATTCTGTAATTGAATTCAATGAATTTTATTCAGTTTTAAACTTTGTAAGCTTGAGTTAGTCTTCCGCTTGTAGTCAACCAGGATGAGGGTTCGCTTGGGACCAGAAATGATTCTCGAGTGCCGTCCAAGTCCAAGGTGTAGACTCGGATCGTGACATATATCATACTTAAATTTTGTTTAATAATTGATTTATATAGTAAGATATAAAAATGGTGTCGATTGAGCCCTAAATAATGAAACCGACAACCAAATAAGGAAAGATCCGATTCACCGTTATAGATTAGAACATTATACATTAGAGATATATACTAGGATATGAATTGTAAAGGAATGTACCAGAAAAAGAAGAAACTAACTAGTATCCACGGGTAAGCAAATATCAAAATGACACGTTCTATTTCTATTTAGAAATATTATGAAGTATTTTCACATATTATTATTATTTAAATAAATTAACAAAATATTATTATATCATTTTATTATTGTTATTTAATATTAATAATATATGAAAATACTTTATAATATTTCTAAAAATAAACTAATAGTATAATTTTGTTATCTACTATCAGATATACTAGTTAATTTAGAGAATATTTGTGCAATGACTAAATTTGGTAAAAATATTATTCATTATATTTGAATATTAAAGGCATTTAAATCAAATCTTTTAAAACTGGATTCCTAATTATATTTTTTTTTGTTATTATTATTTAAATATTTATAATATATGAAAATACTCATACTTTTTCTAAAAATAAATCGATAGCATAATTTTATTGTCCACTATCAATGGATACTAATTAATTTGGAGAATATTTGTGCAATGGCTAAATTTGGAATTAATATTATTAATTATATTTGACTATTATTCATCGTTTAAATCTTAGATTTAGATAATCAGATTGCATACCATGTTTGACTAAATAACCATTTCTATATATATATATATATATAATGAAATATAATGAAAAACAAAGATGGCGTTGATATTTACAACTATATGCTTCATTATTTTAGTTTGGACCACCATTGCCTTTTGTTTGGTTGAATGTTATGGGTCTAGTCGAAATGCAGATCTCGTCCTTGAGGTATAGTTTTCATATCTTTTATAGCAAAGTTTATATGTCATTTTTCTTAATGAATAATTTGTAGTGAAATTAATTTATGTTTGCAGACTATTCACGGAGATATTTATGATTGTGTGGATGTTTATAAACAACCAACTCTTTTACACCCGATGCTGCACAAAGAAAGAATCAAGGTGCAAGATTTATACTCATACAACTTAACTGTTTTTTTCTTCTTTTCTTTTGAGAAACAAAAGTTGATAGCACACAATTCCGTTGTTTGCGGTATTTTTATCAAAGGTGGAATCAAGTTTTGGAACTTATAGATTTCTGAATTTTGATAGTTTTACTGAATTTTAAATAATAATTTATACATTTTTTAACAATTTGAAAAGAAAAATCTAATACTAGTAATTCACATAAGATGTCTTCCCAAAATGTTACTAATTTATGTTAAGAGTTCAAATTATAGATTCACGCTAGTTATCTTATTATAGGGTTGAGTTAGCCCCAAACTATTTCTTTATAAGATATAGTTAATTCATAATTAAAATCAGATTCTTAATAAACTAGCCTTTGACGATTTCATATAAACATCCAATCAATCAGTGAAGCCATGAATCTTGTTAAAAATGTTGAAGATTTAATATAAATATAAAATTAATGTTTAATATATAGTATATCTAGTGTAACATTTTGAAAAAAAATATTTAACTGTAATATTTTATGTTTACTTGTATATAATTTTACTTGTATTTTGTTTGAAATTTATCCTTTTTTTCTGCACGTATGGGCATTTTCGAAAAACCAGATGACAATTGCTAAAGAGCTAGAAAAACAAAGATCAGTCAAAGCCAAGCGATTGCAAAAGGATGAAAATATTTATTTTAAAGCAGAAGAGTTTTGGTTGAATAAAAAAGGTTGTCCGATTGGAACGGTCCCTATTCGACGAATCACACGAGAACAACTCCAAAGCGCCAAAGTTGCCTCCTTAAGCATGGCAAATGAATCCCATGCTGAAAATATCATCGATGTAACTACTTCTTTAATTATTAAAATTTATTATTAATAGTCAACGAATTCAATTTCAAATAGTTATTCTAACTAACTTAATGTAATACTATATATACTTCAGTTTGCAGGAATTACCATACGCGCAACTCCAGAAATAAAAAGTTTTACAAGTATCTCAGCCACTGTTACTTTGAATAATCCACAACTAAAAGGACTTGGCCAATATAGTTCCGCAACAATATTTCTTCGAAGTGCAGATGATGCGCCAAATTTAGAGCAAATACATGCCGGATGGATTGTAAGTTTTTATTTCAAATCAATGATTTGAACCTATTAAGTATTTTTTGACGATACAATTTCCTAATGTCATGATTGTTTGGTTTAGGTACATCCAAAATTATACGGTGATGGACGTACTCGGTTATACTCCCATTGGACAGTAAGTATATTAGAAATTAATTGATATTTTTCTAAAAGAAATAATTCAAAAACATGTAGAGTAAGTAAATTTCATTTTTTTCTGAATTAAATAGATAGATGGCGGCCAGAAAACAGGATGTTACAATAATATTTGTCCAGGATTTGTTCACCTTGACAGTGAAGTACCAATAGACTATGCTTTCCCAAAAATCTCTAGGCCAATGTATGGTGACGTTGAATTGAAAATTCAGATTTACAAGGATGAAGGTAATTGTAATACTTTGGAATATTAATATCAGCAAGTATATATATATATATATATATATATATATATGTAACTCTGGTGTTATTTTTGCAGACTATTATCTTTTCATACAGTCTATGTTTGTTATTGGATTTTGGCCGGAGACTATTTTCAATGAATTAAGAAATGGATCGCAGATAGTGCGATACGGAGGAAAGGCATATACACCAGCGGGTGAACCACATAGTCCACCCATGGGAAGTGGTGCTTTTCAGTTAAACGATCCACAAATCACTTGTCATATGCGTCAAGTCCTGTATGGAGTGGGCGAAAATCAAGACATTCAACCCAATGTATCGTTGGTTGAAACTCATGATTCTAGATGTTACCATGAAGGAAGTGAGTATAATGCTTATGATGGTTACTGGGATTATAATTTTTTGTTTGGGGGTCCTGGTTTTTGCTGACTCCTTGTATTTTATTGATATACAAAATAAAGAAGCTACTATATTACTTCTTACATTTTTATGGTATTCTTCATTCAAATTATATTTAATTTGTTAGTTTAGAGAGAACGAGAAAAGTTAAAGAGTTCAAAATCAACAAAAAAAAATTCTAATCGCAAGCCATAACCTATTTCCTTACCTAATGGGATTGCATAGCATGTTTGTTAAAATAAATTAAATGTATATAATCTTTGATTTAAATAGTGAGATTGCATAGCATGTTTGTTAAAATAATGGGAATAATTTAATGTCGCTAGTAAAAATCATATTTATCTCTCTCCGTATAAAAGCACTTACATGTAGAGGTCCACACAACGAATTAGGACATGAATACAAACTGGAGACATATACATCATTTAAGTTAACAAATTAGGAATATGAATAAAGAGTAATTTACAAAAAGAAAAATACTTATTTGAAACATTATTATAGTTTTTAAATGAATTAAATGCATAGAAATCCTTAATTTAAATAATGAGATTTTTAACATGTTTGTTAAAATAATTTAATGTCCCTAGTAAAGATTTTATTTATCTCTCTCTATATATAAATCGGTTACAAATAAATACTCATGTTACAAATTAGGACATTATAATTGATGACATATACATCATTAAGTTAATAAAATATGAGTATAAATAAAGAGGAATATACCAAAAAAATACTTGTGCAATGTATAGATTTGGAACATTATTTATAATATTTAAATGAATTAAATATATATAACTGTTAGATTTAAAAGATGAGATTGCATATGATATTTAAATAATTTAATTACTTTCAAAGACTGAACATTTGTCCTAGATTTAAATGATGAGATTACATAACATATTTGTTAAAATAATTTAATCACTTTCCAAGATTGGACATTTCTCTTCAATTTAAATGATGAGATTACATAACATATTTGTTAAAATAATTTTAATAAGTATAAAAAGCACTTACAAATAGAGGTCCACACAACGAATTAGGATATGAATACAAATTGGAGACATATACATCATTTAAATTAACAAATTAGGAATATGAATAAAGAGTAATTTACAAAAAAAAAAAAAAAAAAAAAACTTATTTGAAACATTATTTATAGTTTTTAAATGCATATAAATCCTTAATTTAAATAATGAGATTTTTAACATGTTTGTTAAAATAATTTAATGTCCCTAGTAAAGATATTATTTATCTCTCTGTATAAAAATCGGTTACAAATAAATACTCATGTTACAAATTAGGACATTAGAATTGATGACATATACATCATTAAGTTAATAAAATATGAGTATGAATAAAGAGGAATATTGTACCAAAAAAAATATTTGTGCAATGTATAAATTTGGAAATAAGAATAATGCTCGAGATGGTTACTGGGATTATAATTTTGTGTGGGGGGTGCTGGTAATTGCACAGATTATCCAAAATTAAGAAAAATAGCATATTAATTTATTTGTTCTTGCAATTTCATGGTTTCCTTAATCAGCGTAATTAATTTACAATTGCAATTTATTTTGGGTGATTCAATAGTTGTTATTGAAAACATATTATTTAGGAGAATGGACAATTATGTAATTAAATCATTTTTTTTTAAAAAAGGAGAACGCTCAAACATGCATGTCATCAAACTTTGAGAAAAAATTCATTTATGTCATCCGTTAATATTTTGGCTCAATATGTCATTTTAATTAACAAAATAATGATATGAATAAGCATTTTCTCAAACAAAAATGACATAGATAAGCCAAACTTTTAACAGATGACATAAGTAAATCTTTTTTCAAAATTCGGTAATATATTTGAGCCTTTTTCTAATTTTTTAAATTTTATTTTACCCATTGACACATTCCATCAATTTTGCAATGGATTATTTTGCCAAAAAATATTGTCAGTCGAAATTAATCTTTGTGGTGATTGGAAGCATAAATACGTCTCTAACTAATGCCATAACTATACAAGTCGAAATGTGTTCCTATCGTTTCATACTCATTTTATGGACGAAAATTTCAAGAAATATTATATGCAACAATTTTTTTTTATAATTATATATGTGTTTAAGTATACCGGCTAGAATAAAGTAAAAGTGAACCGATCGACTATTTGTGTAATGATCAAACCTTTGAAGTTATTGCTTTAAATCAATTTTATCTACTTATGTAGCTCACATATTATTTAAACATTACCAAACTTTTTCTCAAAACTAGTAAATTTATCTACCACATAAAGTGTGGCGCAATGAATAAGATTTTTTTTTTTAATCCTAAAAAAGAGAATTTTCTGCAGTTTGAACTTAGATAAAAAATTAAATTGAAGTTAATTTTGCTTTTCTAAATTAGAAAGTTAACTAGGTACATACGTTAGTAGTATGAACAAACGCAATGGGTTAATAGAGCTATATATTCCTCCTTGCAGGTTAATTAACACTTTAATTTGTTGTAATTTTACTTTCAAATCCAACTTCTAATTATCAGTTCATTTTACTATCCCATTCTCCGCTATATATATTTTCTCCCAATTTCATTTTTAACTCCTAAGACGAAAAAAATTATGAGGTACGAAAAACAAGTGAAATTAATAAACAACAGCTTGCGCCTATTCATATTTATCGCGGTTCTGTTTGTTATGTCTACACAAAATAATGTTTCTCATTTTGTTGTAAGTTTCCATCTTCGATCATTTTCTTGCAAGTAATTATTAAAATTCTTGTCTTTGTTACGTACTAATCAATTTTATCTTGCATTGCATATATACATGACTAGGTTGAAGAAGTTAATTTCGAAAGACTCTGTGAATCCAAGAAAATTCTCACAGTCAACCAACAATTCTCCGGGCCAACTATATATGTTGGGGCCGGAGAAACTTTGGTCATGGACGTAGAAAACAAGGGAAATGACAACATTACAATGTATTGGTATACATTTATTTTTTATATCAATTTCATCAAAGGAAAATTGAATTTCAACAAATGAAATCTATTTTCATTAATTTACTGCAGAAGATATACCGAGCAACAAAGATCAGAATTAAACTATAAATCCCCACGTATATTATTACGGTCAACCAAAATATTTGACAGTAAAATGTTCAAACGATCCATGACACATTGTTAGGAGGATCCCTCAGTAAGATTCACTCTCCTCACATTAAAATATATGTTTGTAAAATTTTGCTTTAACTTGATGTCTATTTGTTCTAAAAGTTGTAGGCGTGGGGGAAGATACTTGGTATCAAAAACAAATTACAAATGGCTAATTCAAGCAGGCTCAATTGTACGTCAAAACATAACATTATTAATTGATGACGAGGAAGGGACATTGTGGTGGCCTGGCATGCCATTAGTGTATGGCAAAGCGCCACAGTTCATGGCGCTATTGTGGTTTATTCCTAGCCTGGAAGTAGTCGTCCTGATCCTCATGCTAATATTCCGATTATTTTTGGTAACTACATATATTACTTCCTCTGTCTCATTTTATGTGAGGTAGTTTGACTCGGCACAAAGTTTAAGAAAGAAAGAAAGACTTTTAAAACTTGTGGTTCAAAATGAATGATAGAAATTTGTGTGACCATAAATCATTTCATTAAGGGTACAATAAACATTTTATAGTTAAATTGTTATTTAATATAGAATATTGTCATGCTTTTTTAGACTGACTAATAAGGAAAGTAAGTCACATAAATTGAGAGACAGAGAGTATTAGTTATCAAACAAGCACGTTATAATTCCATAAAATTAATTATAGTTTTGTTAATTTGATTCATAGGTGAATGGTGGAAGAAGGATCTAAAAGAGGCTGTACTTGAATATGTTGAATCTGGCAGCAAAATTATGAATTCTGACGCTTTCACCATAAATGGTCAGCCCGGACAATTTTACCCTTGCTCAAATAATGGTAAGTATACACACCTAATTAAATTTTTTTTTTTTGTATTAATCGAATTAACTTTTTATTTGATCGATGGACAGGAACTATCAAGATAGTAGTGGAGGTCATTGGGAAGACTTATCTTCTCAGAATAGTGAACGCGGCAATGGGAAAAACTATTTATTTTGGGATCGCGAAGCACAAGCTAACAATAGTAGCGATGGATGGACACCTTATTACAAATCCAGTATCTAGCATGGACTATGTCAAGTTAAGTGTACAACAGTCCATCGATTGTATATTGGAGGCGAATCAACAACCAGATTATTACTATATGGCTGCGAGAGATTACATCACTACTGGTCTCAGCGTACAATATGATAATACAACTACCACAGCTATTTTAGAATACCAAGGAGATTACGTCCCCTCTACACCACCTTTTCTTCCTAATTCCTATTATTACTATGATAAAAATCCTAATGGTAATAACAAAATTTGGTCTAATTCAGTTTTATACCTAGTACTTATATTTGTAATTTTGGGCTTAGCTTCGTGTTGTGCATGTTATTTTGTTTGCTTTAGGTGGCGTACACCCCCTGGCCTAGATATTATATTGTCCAAAAATAATTATAGAATTTTTCTTGTGCATTTTATTATATATATATAATATATTTTTCCTTAATTCAAAAATGCTTAATCTTTTATATCTATGAAAAATTATAAAAGTTGACCTAGGTATGACCACGTGAAGATGGTTATTTTTCCATGATCACGGTTTGATTAAATACTAATATTGGATATTAATGAAAAATTACAAAAGTCAGCCTAGAAGAGTTACATAGCTAAGATTTGATGTGACTAAGACATAGTTAGATGGTGGTATTCCATTTATGAAGAATGAGAATTTAAAAATATTACTCCCTCTGTTCCAATTTATGTGACACATTTCTGATTTCGAGATTCAAACAAGTCTATCTTTGACCGTAAATTTTTCAAATATCTTTTAAATATTTTGAATTATCAATTATTGAGACTTATAGTACTTTTTATATAGTTTACAAATATATAAATTTCATTTTAAATAATTTAAAGATTCCATGAGCAAATTCTCGGTCAAACTTGAACTGTTTGACTCTCAAAAAGCGAAATGTGTCACATAAATTGGGATAGAGGGAGTATGACAAAAAATCAATTCAAGTTGATATTTATCACAAACAACTCAACTTTAGAGAGGCTAAGTTGAGTGAGTAAAAAGGATTTAAGCTAATAAATGAGAGCAACATTAATTTGTCCAAAATTAGACAATCATGTTTTATAGGCCTAATTAATTTTGCCACCTTAGTTAGAAGTTTTTGCACGGATTGCCCCTATTTTAAGGTGACCTTTAATTTTGCCTCAAATATGACGATTTTTAATTTTTGTCTCTATTGTTCATTTAATGAAAATTTGTGAATTGAAGCACCCTTATCTATGACCTAATTTTGTTAGGCATAAGTTTAGAAAATCTTTGTCTTGCTTAACATTAAAGTATTAGGAATTGTGTTACACAACATATGTAGTGTAGTATCTCTATTATCGGATTTCTCTAGACTTATTAGAAAACTCTTGTCTTGCTTGACATAATTCTATAGGAATTAAGTGACATAACTTGTGGATTAGAGGCGGATCTAGGATTTGAAAGTAGAATTAAGCGACATAACTTGTGGATTAGAAGCAGATCTAGGATTTGAAAGTTGTGGACACCGCATACTTTGTGCGGTTTCAATATATTTACAAATGAGATGATAAATAAGTTGTAGGCATAATACATAAATATGACCATTAACTTGGCTTCAATTGACAACTATTCCATCCAACTTTGGGAGAGCACAAGTAAACACTTAAACTTCTATAAAATTGAACAAGTAGACATTGTGTCCTACGTGGCACAATACATGTATGACACAAAATTGTCATGTAGGATGCCATGTAGGATGAATGTGTCTATTTGTTCAATTTTATACAAGTTTAAGTGTCAACTTGTGCACACAATAAGTTAAACGTCATAGTAATTGTTAGCTGAAGCAAAGTTAAGGATCATACTTATATTTATGCCTAGATTTTATATCGTTGTCACCATAGGGAGATCTTTGGCTTGATTGTTTGAGCAAGTATTTAGTTAGGAGAGAATTGGGGTTCAATTCTACTAAACCACATTTTTAAAAATAAAAACAATAAAACCTCATTTAAATATTTACCACAAAAATGTTGTTGAGCAAATTAAAACGAACGACCTTAAGAGGACAAAACTTGACTCTCTTTACATTTGGGCTTTGGCACTATGAAGTTAAACACACACACACATATATATATATCGACAGCGACATTCGGGTGCCGTGCTACCCCAAGACATGTATATTTAGATTCCCATGATTGACATAGGTTTTGTAGGAACTAAGTTATGCATTTTACAGTAGAACTTGTGGGTTCTGAACTGAGTTTTTTTCTCTATTGACATAAATTCAATAAGAACTGAACTACAATTATGCCTTTTAAGATAACTTGTGAGAGATTTACAAACCATAAAATTATGTCAAAACAAATATTATTTGTTATTTCAATGTCATGGGTATTTTTTATCACTCGTCTTTTTTATACTTAAAGTACCGAAGGACAAAAATTAAAAATCATCAACTTTGAGGGTAAAAGTTAAAAACCATCGCAAAATAAGAGCATTGAGATCATATTTTTCTTCACCTTTATAAAAAAAAATGGCTAGTTTCAAATAGGGATAAGGGTCTGAAAAATACTTCAACTTTGATCGGATTTGTTGTTGCGATACTAAACTTTCATGAGGACTTATTACCTCCCTAGACTATTTAATACCATATTTTAAATATATATATTTTTCCACGTGGACATAAAAAATAATGCAAAATTATAAATAGTAATGTGTCCACGTGGGCACATATATACCTTTAAAATACACTATTACATAGTTCAGGGGGTAAAAAATACGGTATTAAATAATCTAGGGAGGTAATAGGTCCTTATGAAAGTTTAGTATCGCAACAACAAATCCGACCAAAGTTTGGGTATTTTTTAGATCCTTATTCCTTTCAAATACATACAATAAAGTAATTAGTTTACAATAAATATAGCCATGTTTTAATTTACACAAAAAAAATAGACAAAAGTCACAGGAAATATACACAACTAATATAGTTTGTCAAAAGTTAGCTATAGTTTTTCAATTACGATTTGTAGCTACATGTTAGAGGGAGGAGAGAGGCAAGCGAGATTGAGAGAGGGAGGAGAGAGGTGAGCGAGAGAGGGCAGAAAGTGGAGAGAGGCGAACTGTATATGTATATCTGTCAAATATTTTTATATATGTAACTGGTATACATATGTATTTATATATCTGGCGAGCAAATTGGGAGAGGGAGGAGAGAGGCGAGCGAGAGAGGGCAGAGAATGGAGAGAGGCGAACTGTATATGTATATTTTCCCTAAAAAAAACGCTTACAAATAAAGATCAAACTGCAAATAAATCCTAGATCTTAATAATGAGATTTCATACCATGTGTGTTTAAGTATGTTAATTATTTTAATCCCTAAATTGAACCATTTTTCTTCCATATATATATATGTACTTTCAGAAAAGATCATAAAAATCAAAGGTGTATTATTTTTAATGGCGTTGAGCAGGGGCGGCTCAACGTAATTCGGGGCCTAAAGCGAAATTTCAAATTGAGGCCTAAAATATAAACAAACTTCGTATACATATTTATTCAAATTTTATTTCTATAAGTAATAAGTTGACAAATATTGAATAAAGATAAGAGTTAGAACCATAGAATCTCAAGAAGTTGATGACTTGGTATACCCCATTTTAATATGCTTGACGTAATGCTTGAAACTAAAATTTAAAAATAAATAAAAAAGAATTTGTAATACACTTTGTTCAACACTTTTCACTATTAATTCTTATTTTTAACAAAGTACAAAGGATGTTCAAGTGGGTAAAATAATATATTTTTAAAATATTATATTTTTAATCATAAAAAAATTAATTTTTTCTATAAAATTTTTAACACGTAATTTATTCTTGACAAAAATTTGGGGCCCCCATAATTTGGGGACCTAAGGCGTAAGCCTTATTTTATAAAGCATAGAGCCGCCCCTGGCGTTGAGACTCGTTACTATATGCTTTTCAATTTTAATTTTGAACATCATTGCCCTTTGTTTGGTTGAAGGATATGGGTCTAGTAGAAGATCAAAAGTTGTTGCTGAGGTATAGATTCCGTTTCTTTTATATGTTTAATATTCAAAATTTAAAGTTTATATTTGGATTTTTAGTTTTTTGATGAATAAATTATTATAAAGTTAGTTTATTTTTGCAGACTATTCATGGAGATATTTATGATTGTGTGGATATCTATAAACAACCAAGTCTTCTGCACCCAATACTGGACAAAGAAAGAATAAAGGTATAAAATTTGTCCTTGCTTTAATTTGTGGTATTTTGATATTTCACTTCAATAAATTATTTTCTACGTTTTGATATATCCAAATTGTTCGAGCTATGTCCCTTCGGGACATTTGATAAAATTGGAACGATACAAAGAAGATTAGCATGGTTCATGTGCAAGGGATGACACACACAAATTAAAAAATTGTCTAAACTTTTAATCAAGTGAATTTGAGTTATCAATAGAGCAAAAATGGTCGGATCTCCTAGAAGATTATAAAAAAAATAAAAAATAAAAAAATTGTTCAAGATATATCTTTCACTCTCTCACTATTTAACTTGGGCTATTGGGTTTTCTTGGATCTTTTTATTCGATTTTTGGGATGATTTCATAGTTCGACATGATATTAGAGACAACCTCATTTCCATTCTTTGTATTCTTTTATGTTGCATATTTGTATTGTATTATCATTCTCCCTCATTTTACTTATTATTTTTTTATTGATATTTCATTCTTATTTTATACACGGACATTTTTGAAATAACAGATGACAATTGCGAAGGAGTTAGAAAAACAAAGGTTATTGAAAGCTAAGCAATTGCAGAAGGATGATAATATTTATTTTAAAGCAGAAGAGTATTGGCTGAATAAAAAAGGTTGTCCAATTGGAACTGTCCCTATTCGACGAATGACACAAGAACAACTCCAAAGCGCCAAAGATGCCTCCCTAAACTTGGCAAATGAATCCTTGCTGACAATACTATCGATGTAACTACTTTTTTTTTTTTTTTTAGTTATTTCTAATTACACATATTTATTAGAACTATTATTAATTTACAAATTTGAGTCCATATAGTTATTAATCAATTTATACTTTGATTAATTTTATAAAGAACTATTTCAGTTTGCAGGGATTAGCATTAAAGCATCTCCAGAAATAAATAGATTTACAGGTGCCTCAAGTATCATTACCTTGTATAACCCACAAGTAAATGGACTAGGCCAATACAGTTCCGCAACAATATTTCTTCAAAGTGGAGAAAATGCAACAATTATTGAGCAATTACAAGCTGGATGGATTGTAAGTGTTTTTTTTTTTTTTTGTAACAACTGTCAATACACCTAATCCAATACAATCGCCTTCTAGGAAGGGTATTGTGAGTATTAGGTCAATAATAAGCTAGTTACAAAACCAATCCCTCTACAAGTTTACAATACTTTATCTTTCTTAGCACTTGATAGACTTCCCCGATCACATGTCCATTTACAATCAGAAAAGTTATGTAAAGAAGTTTATTCAAACTGCTTGTTGCATAAACAACAACTATCATTTTTCATAGGGATGTGTAATTTCTTCAATCTCTCCTTAACAAGCAACCTACCCTGAACCGCCAACCAAACAATAAATCTAGGTTTCTATATTCCTCTAAAAAATTCCTTTTCGCCTTATTACTAGCTACCCCAAAGGTAATCTCTGCGCTTGCTATCCACCTTTTTTTAATAAACCTCATTACTACCCCAAAGGTAAATTTTCCTATTACCTTTTTTATACTTTTTAATTTTATTTCCCTAAACTGATTTTTTTTAATTTCTTTTTCAAAATTTTAGGTACATCCAAAACTATACGGTGACGGACGGACTCGATTGTATACTCGCTGGACAGTAAGTGTTTTAATTAGGAATACTTTATCATATCCTTACTCAATTTAGTTAATTGCTTATAATAGTTTTTGTTGTGTATTAGGCAGACGTCCACCAGAAAACTGGATGTTACAATACAATTTGTTCAAGTAAGTAGTGAAATACCAGTAGATTATGCTTTCCCAAAAGTCTCCTCTCCACAATCTGATGACCAAGAATTGCAAATTCAGATCTACAAGGATCGAGGTAATTTATTAATGAGCAACTTTCACATATAGCAAACACAAAATTCATATTTATATGCTATAGCAAAATTTGCATAATTGCGCTCCATAGCAAACATATATTCGCTATACATATACAAAAAAAAAACAGTTGTATAATTCGCTATACATATACAAAGAAGACAGTTGTATAATTCGCTATACATATACAAAAGAAAGCATTTGTATACAAAAGATCAATTGTATAATATGTGTATGTATAAAACGAGAAAGAGAGAAAGGCAAAAGAAAACTGGGCAGGGAAATATTTGTATTGTATAATTATAAGTGTATAGGACGAAGATATATGTATTTGTATGTGTATATACAACTTTCTCTCGCTTTATAAAAACATAAGCGCAATTTATACATTTCGTTTCTGTTTGTATAAGCGAGAGAGGCGAGGGTGGTGAGCGAGATTTGGGAGAGTGGCGAGCGAGATCTGGGAGAAGGGAGAGAGGAAAACAAAAATATATGTATATATACAATTTCCTCTCGCTTTATACAAACACAAACACATTTTATACATTTGTGTTTGTATAAAAGCGAGAGAGGCGAGCGAGACTGCCACCAAATGAGAGTGGCGAGCGAGATTCCACCAGGGAGAGTGGCAAAAATAGCAATAGTTTGCTATAGGGTACAATTAAATCAAAGTATATTTATAGCATTTAATTTGAATTAATAGTTTGCTATTGTATACAATTTTCCCTTTATGAATTTGTCATGTCATATATGTTTATTAATTCAAATTTACCTTAAGTATCTTCTATTAATAATAATTGCAACACATACAGAGTATTATCTTCAGTTGGCCACAATGTTTGCTATTGGATTTTGGCCTGATACTCTTTTTAAGGAGTTGAGAAACGGGTCTGAGACGGTGCGATTTGGAGGGAAGGCATACACACCAGCGGGTGAAACAGTGAGTCCACCCATGGGAAATGGTCAATTTCAGGCTGACAATCTGCACCTCACTTGTCATATGCGTCAAGTCATGTATGGAGTGGACATTGATCAAGAAGTTCAACCCGATGAATCGTTGGTTCAAACTCATCGATCTAGGTGTTATTGCGAAGGAAAGGAGAATAATGCTCGAGATGGTTACTGGGATTATAATTTCTTATTTGGGGGTACTGGTAATTGCACAGATTCACCAATTACTTGTACGTAATTCATATCCAAAATCAAGAAGCTAGCATATACATTAGTTCATGGTATTGTTGCTCTTTTTAAAATGTCATTTTCTGAATTCATTTTAAGATCAATCAAGTGGAATAATTGAACTCATCACATCATTCTCATTACTCTCCAACACACACAATGAAGAGAAATATATGATTCTAGTAGTTTTACTAGTTTAGAAATCACTTGCCTCAATTCAATTCAAGACTTGAGCCTTTCCTTTCTGAACAATGTTCAAAGTCATACAATCTAATTCAATCAAGTAATCACAATAAGATTCCCAAAATAACTACACCTAAATCATTCACTTTGAAAAATGGGTCAAATCAACTCAAAAACTCAATTATGAAAATGAGTTTTGAATTCGAAAATATTTACTTGAAAACGTTATCTAAGGCATTTGGAACTCATTGGTGAAAACCATTTCGAAAAAGGAGTTAAAATCAGTTCACAGTCATCATTTTACTTAAAGATTCAAGTTCTTGAAAAATCTTGTCATGTGCCAATCAAAATCTCAAGTTTTGATGTTAAAATCCAAAAATGATAAAATGAAATGAAGTTTTAGGGTCACAAAGTCTTACCCAAATGATTTAGCACAATAAATCTCTTCGAAATCACCTCCAAAGATTTTTCAAAACTCAAAAAGGAAGAAAAATGGGTAAACCCCCGAAATTGCATGTCTAAAACCTCTTTGATCTCGCAAAAGGGAAATAGATGTGCTTAAGCAAACGTTGCTAATCGACTCCCGGTTTGCTTAAGCGGGCTGGCCTTTGCAATAGTGAGGCCTGCAGACACCACAAACACAATCAACTACAAAATCATCAAATGGTCCATCGAAATTCGTTCAGAATTTCATACACACAAATCATAAATGCAAATTGAATAAACTCGACATTTCAGACTCAATGGAACCATGAAAATATATATGAATCTGAGGTCTCCTTTATCCGAAATTCATGAAAGTCACAAGAAATGAACATACGCCTAAAGAGGTTGAAATAAGCTCGCGACCTCTGAAAATTCAACCAAGACCTTATCTAGGCCTAAAATAATCCCCCGAATTCAATGGAACTCCTGGAATTTTAATACGAGCATCCAAACTCTGAATGTTGACCAAAGTCAATCCAAAGGCTAACATTTCATAATTTCCCAACTTAGGACCTCAAATCCTCAAAGAGACTTCGAATCTTAAACCGATAACTCTTTTAGGTCAATTTCCACATTCTAGAACTGATGAAATTGACGAAATTCCGTTCGAACACTCGAAACTTGAAAAGACACCAAAAATCCCTTTTTATCAACTTTAGCCTTTCAAATTTTCAAAATTCCCATAATTCACCACTTTTAACACAAAACTCGAAACAAATTCCAAAACTCATTCAAAAATAACTCGGAGTCAATATTGGGAGGGGTAAAAGAATAATTTTATGAAACTTTCTAAAAATGACCGATCGAGTCATTACGAAATCAGATACGAATGCTAACAAAAAATTAAATCAACACTAAGAATGACAATAATGTTGAATATTTATTTTTTAGGTTTATTTTGGTTTAGACATTTATAAGACATAACCTAATTTTATTTTTTCTTTAATGGTTAATCATGTAATTTATACTTATTAGACTTATTTTAGTATGATTTAGTACTTTTAAATTATAATCAATTTCATCATGTCTTATTAATTTGCATATTTATTTGGGAAAATGCATAAGTACCCCCCAACCTATGCCCAAAATCCCTGAGACACACCTAACCTTTACTAAGGTCCTATTACCCCCCCGAACTTATTTTTTAATTAATTTTCTATCCCTTTTCGGCCTACGTGGCACTATCCTTGAAAAAATTGTCAACACGCGTTGGGCCTACAAGATAGTGCCATGTAGGCCGAAAAGGGGTAGAAAATTATATATAAAATAAGTTCGAGGGGGTAATAGGACCTTAGTAAAGGTTAGGTGTGTCTAAGGGATTTTGTGCATAGGGGGGGGGGGTGTTCTTATGCATTTTCCCTATTTATTTTATACGATTTCATTATTATTTTTTGTTGAATATTTTAGTGTCATCACTCATCTCATATTTTGTGTTATTTTCTTAAGAAACATCTTAGATAATTGTATTTTGGTAGGACTAAAGAAATATCTAAAGCACAAATTAATATATGTTTGTAACAATACTTTATCAGAAATACCGGAAAAATCTAGAAAATCCGAGGTTGAAAACTTTGACCTGCTCCTTTAGGCCCAAATTTTTTCTGCCTACACATATTTAGTTGAACTGCCGCAAGTTGGCCTAAATGACATTTTTTTGGGTAATTTAAAAGAAACTCCACTAATTTTGACGCTAATTATTTAGATACATGCTAATTTACAATAGTATAAATTTTAGTGTGCCCAGATACATCCAATTATGTCTATACATTATGTATAATATTTTAAACAAATTAAATGCATATAATCTTATATTTAAATTGTGAGATTGCATAGCCTGTCTGTTAAAATAATTTAATGCCGCTAGTAAAGATCATATTTATCCTATCCATATAAAAATCACTTACAAATAAAGGTCCACATAGCAAATTAGGAAGCTGGTGGTGAGGTGGACTCATAGACTTCACATGTCAAAAATTAACTGCGGAAAACTAGAATATGAGGCCCCTGCACCTGCAGATTTCTTTGACAGAGACGGTAAAAGTGTCCATGACTGTCAAACACCATGGGAGTAGATTTGTGTTTACCCAACTGACGGTAAAGGATAGGGAGGTAAGTATATAAATAGAAAAACTTGTGATGGGAAACTCTAGTCATACAGGTACTGGTAATTTCAGATCTTATGCTAATAATGCAGCTGCTGATAAAGAAGGCAAGGGTCACAATGAGCTTAGCAATGATGAACTAGATAAGGTCAGGACAATGCTGCATCATAAGGACACACAGGAATGCCAAGCCAATCTGACAGGTAATGTGTCTCTTTCAAGCTCACAATGTGTACATGAATGGATCATTGATTCAGGAGCCACACATCATGTTACCTCTTGTAAAAGCTTGATGCATGACTTGAAACAACTAAAGGGATCCAATACAGTACAACTACCAACAGGACTAAGAGCAGGCATACTGCATACTGGAAGCTCCACTATTTTAGGGGATCTTAAGTTGAAAGATGTCTTGCATGTACCTGAGTTCAAGTTCAGCCTAATATCAGTAGCCAAACTAACTAAGGACCTGTCCTGTAATGTTAGCTTCTTTCCTAACAGTTGTATATTACAGGATCTCTACAATGGCAAGGTGATTGGGATTGGTAGAGAACACAATGGTCTATATCTGCTAAAAGATGAAATAACTGCAGTTGCAGGGACATCTGTTAGAACAGGGAATCAGACTGATCTATGGCACATCAGACTTGGGCATCCATCTCTTAAAGCAATGCAACACATCTCTTCTCTCAAGGATCATGTGGATGCTGGCAAGCCCTATTGCTGTCATACTTGCCCTTTAGCTAAGCAACATAGATTAGTTTTTCCTGTGAGTCATAGTGCTTCAGATCACTGTTTTCAGTTAATACATGTAGATGTAGATGTATGGGGACCTTACAAGACACCTACATATGACAAGAAACAGTATTTTGTTACAATTGTTGATGATTTTAGTAGGTTTACCTGGATATGTCTCATTCAATACAAAACTGAAGTGACTCTCATTTTGAAAAAATTTCTGACCATGATTTCCACACAGTTCAATACTAAAGTACAGGTTGTTAGGACAGATAATGGTACAGAATTCTTTAATATGAGTTGTAATACTCTTTTTTCTTCCCTTGGTATTGTACATCAAAGTTCTTGTGCTTACACTCCACAGCAAAATGGAGTGGTTGAGAGAAAGCATAGGCATATTTTGGAGACTGCTAGGGCCTTAAGATTTCATAGTGGAATGCCTATTAGTGGAATGCCTATTAAATATTGGGGTCATTGTGTCAAAACAGCTACATATTTGATTAACAAAATCCCTAGTAGTGTATTACAGGGCAAATCTCCTTACACTGTGCTATATGGGAAGGAGCCTAACCTAAGTCACTTGAGGGTTTTTGGTTGTTTATCCTTTGCATCTGTCTTGCCCAGGCTAGATAAGTTTGCTCCAAGAGCCAAGAAGGCAGTTATAATGGGCTATTCAGAAACTCAAAAGGGATATAGACTATTGAACCTGGAGAATAATCAGTTCTTTATTAGTAGGGATGTTACTTTCATAGAGGACATGTTTCCTTTTAAAGAAGATCCTCAAGTGCCAGTGGAGTTAATATTGCCTGATTCTGAAATATTTGTTATTGGAGATGATAAGGTGATGGAAACTAGCAATCACGACACACCAGTTATAGTGTCACATGAGTTACCTGAGGGATCAGAAGCTGCATAAGAGGTTATTGTGCCTGAGCACTCACCTCATGTTGACACACACAGAGGAATTGATCCAGCTCCAGTTGAAACAGTTGATCCTGCTGATGTTGCAGTTCCACCTGAAGAGACCAGAAGAACTAGGAAGCCTCCCTTGTGGCACAAAGATTATATAGTCCCGCAGAAGATCAATTCATCTTGTTTATATCCTATTGAGGATTACTTATCCTACTCTAATCTGAGTCACACTTATTAATCCTATGTAGCTGCAATTTCTGGAGTTGTAGAGCCCTCTAATTTCAGAGAAGCATCTCTTGACCAGCAGTGGATAGATGCAATGCAGGCTGAGGTGAATGCATTGGAACAGAATCAGACTTGGACCATTGTTGATCTGCCCATTGGAAAGAAAGCTATTGGGTCAAAATGGGTGTACAAAATCAAACATAAAGCCAATGGTGACATAGAAAGATACAAAGCAAGGTTGGTGGCCAAAGGGTACAACCAGCAGGAAGGCTTGGACTACCATGAAACCTTTTCTCTAGTAGCCAAAATGGTCACTGTGCGAACTGTTATAGGAGTTGCAGCATCTCACAACTGGCCTTTGTATTAAATGGATGTGCATAATGCCTTCCTACAAGGTGACTTGACTGAAGAAGTATACATGGCATTACCTCAGGGCTTCCAGAGGCAGGGGGCGAACAAAGTTTGTAAACTTCTCAAGTCTCTATATGGACTTAAACAAGCCTCTAGGCAATGGAATCTTAAGCTGACTGATGCTTTGGTTGAGGCTGGATATACACAAAGTCCCTATGATCATTCACTATTCACTAAGAAGATTGGAACTGATGTTGCTGTGGTCTTAGTCTATGTGGATGACCTACTCATTATAGGTAGCAGCAATAAAATGATTCAAGACATAAAGGATGCATTGCACAACAATTTTAGCATGAAGGATCTTGGAGACCTTAGATATTTTCTAGGGATTGAGACACTGAGATCAAGGACAGGAATACTACTGAACCAAAGAAAGTATGCACTAAAGCTGATTTCTGATTGTGGACTAAGTGGTTCTAAGCCGGCAGCTACACCATTGGAGCCTAATAAGAAGTTCACCTCAGTGGATTATGATGAATTCACAGGAAACACAAGTGATCCTTTGTTCAAAGATGTTACAGCCTGCCAAAGGCTTGTTGGGAGGTTGTTGTACTTAACCACAACAAGACCTGATATATGCTTTGCTGTACAAGTACTGTCACAGTTCATGCAAAGGCCAAAGATGTCTCATTGGGAAGCAGGGATGAGACTAGTGAGATACATCAAGGGCTGTCCAGGGCAAGAAATACTGCTAAGCAGTGAACCTAGTACACAGTTAGAAGGATTTTGTGATTCAGATTGGGCAGCATGTCCTAACACAAGAAGATCAGTGACGGGGTATACAATAAAGCTGGGAAATTCTCTTATTTCTTGGAAGTCAAAGAAACAACATACAGTGAGCAGAAGCTCAGCTGAAGCTGAATATTGAAGTATGGCTGCAGCAGTTTCAGAAATTATATGGCTGGTGGGAATCTTAAAAGAGCTGAATGTGAATATATAGACACATGTTAGGCTACATTGCGACAGTAAAGCAGCAATACAAATCAGTGCTAATCCTATATTCCATAAGAGGACAAAGCATATTGAGATTGACTGTCATTTTGTGAGGGAGAAAGTCAAAGATGAACTGATACAGACAGAGTATGTCAACACTAAAGAGCAACTAACAGACCTTCTGACGAAAGGCTTGGGAGCTGCACAACATCATCTTTTATTAGGCAAACTTGGAGTATTTGATGTATACACAAACTCCAGCTTGAGGGGGAGTATTGAAGTCAGTAATATGGTTAGTTCAGTTAGTTACTGTGGGCCTGACAGCTAGGTGATTAGCACTCATAAGAAGTTAGTTAAAAAGGTACAGTGAATTAGTTATCATTCATGACAATTAGAATGAGTGATCATCTTGTATAAATACATTGTATTTCTGTTCATATTATTCATAATGAATATAGTCTTCTTTCTTCTGTAGTTACACTTTCATAGATCTGTAAGATCAGATCAAAGTTCATGAATGTCAAACTCAATTGAGTGTTTGGATTCACAACTTATCATGGTATCAGAGCAGAGATCTCTGCTCTAGATCGTCTTCCGCAAAGTACATCTTCCCAGCTTGTCATTAGCTTCAACAATGGCAGATTTGACAGTTGCCACTCTACCACATCATCATCCACTGTATTTACAGTCTTCAGATACACCGGGTGTAGCCTTACACACGATCAAGCTTACAGGACCAGAAAACTATGGACTATGGAGTAGATCGATGAGGCTGGCATTATTGGTGAAAAATGAGCTAGCTTTTGAGGTGTGAGTTAGGCCCAAGACCTAATTTAACAAAACCTATAATCAAGTTCTCGAAATCGGTGCTTGCATTGGTGCCCATCGAGTCCTTCGCCTGGTGAACACCTCAAGACAGGTCCTGCAACAGTAACACTAAATAATCTGACTAATTATGATGCCTTGTTGAGCTATTCCGCATGTTGATGGTTGGTGCATTTTTTGTAAAGAATATTTTTGGAGAATTGCAAAATGATTTGATGAGTAACTGAAGAAGTGTCCATTGAAATATAAAGTAACAAAACATCCATTAAAATGGTAACAATGTTTGCATACCGAAAACGAGCACACAGATTGTGGGCGTTTGATCATGAAAACCCAAAAAATATTCACTTTATTTGAAATTTTCAAAGTTGGAGTTTTGTTTGACTATACTTTTTGAGTTTTTGTAAAGAATATTTAGAAAATGAATGTAATCTTTTAAATATGACTTATGCCTTGCAATTTCTAATAATTAAGGGGAAAAGGCTCAAATATGCCATCGAACTTTCAAAAAAGGCTCATTTATTCCATCCGTTAAAAGTGGCTCATCTATGCCATTACCGTTTTAAAAAAAGGCTCATTCATGCCATTATTTTTTAACAGTGATTTTGCAAAACCATTCTTTACACGTGGCCAATTATAATTCGGTCATGTCAATATTATTTTTATAAAAAAAATCAAAATTCTGAATAAAAATTGAATTAAAATAATCATCCACCCAAGTTTTAAAAAATCCCTATAACCCATTTTTATTTTTTAAAACATAACAAACAGTGGCATTATTTGAGCGTTTCAAATAGAAATAGGACCTTGTTGTACAGCATCAGATTCCAGTTTATTACGTATTTGCTCAAGCAAATGTACAGTGAAGAAAACTGAAAGTTGAACTTGACATGGAACCTCCGAAATTTCGTGAGCTACTCAGTCACTCCAATTATCTTGGTCAATCGCAAAAGCTTGTCCATCCCTCCTTTCCAATTCCTCAGTAGTGGCTTTACTTGGAGACCACACAAGAATTTTCCGGTCATTACCACCCGTGAATAGTTCCTGGTCCAGTGAATTGTACCGACAACATTATCACCCGTAAAAAGATTGGGAACGAAAGAATTGGGTTATTGATGGATTATAGGGATTTTTTAAAATTTGAGTGGGTTATTTTAATTCAATTTTTATTCAGAATTTTGATTTTTTTTTAATAAAAATAATAATGATGTGGCCGAATTATAATTGGCCACGTGTAAAAAATGGTTTTGCAAAATCACTGTTAAAAAATAATGGCATGAATGAGCCTTTTCTTAAACGGTAATGACATAGATGAGCCAAACTTTTAATTGATAGCATAAATGAGCCTTTTCTGAAAGTTCGATGGCATATTTAAGTCTTTTCCGAATAATTAATAAAGTCACCCTACTCAACTAATTCACCCCAAACATACAATCAAATTAATTTTCTCTAAAAGAGTAAGATAAAAAAATAAATGGATAGTTACATAGAGTCATAGATTAGATTCCATACATGAATTACTACATATTTTTACAAATATTTTTTCACTTCGTTTGAAATTTTTGAAGTTGGAATAAAAGATGAAATTATCTTTGGTATTGTTTTGGTAAATAATAGTTGGTTGTTCGACATGAATTGTGATTTAAACATAAAACATAATTTAATACGATCATTTTCATAAAAATAAATAATATAGGGTAAATTTTAAAAAGAAAAATATAATGAAAGTGATAAAAAGGTTAAATCAAGATTTTGGGTATCCACTAAATTTCAAATACCACTTTAAATTGTATTTGAATTTTCATGGTCGTGAATTTCAAATAAAGAAAAATCAGAAAAACGTAAAAAATGTTGGGTTCAAAAGTGAATAGGGCGTCATGCGAAAGCTTACAATTGCAAATCATATGGTTGACAAATCAGACGACAAATAAAAACATACTAAAGACATATTATTAATATGGTTTGGTCAAGCTACCTACATATTGCAAACTAATATTAAAAAAACATAAATATGTTTAGGAGAAAATCTCTCATAAACAAGACTCTTAAACGACTAAATTGTGAAAGTTATTGTGTTATTTATATGAGAGGAGGGTCTTCAATTTATAGAATTCCAAACTTTTCTTCTAAGGAAAGAATAACTCAAATATGAAAGAATATTATATTTTCCTTTCAGGAAAAGTTGAAACATTTGTGATAATATTTTGATTTTCTTTCAAGAGAAAAATAAATTTCAAATAAGGTAAGAAAATCAGGGCAAAACCCTAACAAAAAATTGTCATGATTAAATGTACTGATATTATCATTTAGGGGTAATTATGGATATTTATTATGAGAAAAATTTTGTTCGGACCTGTTTTAGATTTTGTAAGCCCAAAATGTAAATAGTGAGATTGCATAGCATGTTTAAGCACTTACAAATAAAGGTCCAAATGACGAATTAGGACATGATTACAAGTTGGAGACATATACATCATTAAGTTAACAAAATAGGAATATGAATAAAGAGTAATGTACCAAAAAAATAATACTTATGCAATATCTAGATTTGAAACATTATTGATAGTATTTAAATGAATTAAATGCACATAAATCTTAAATTCAAATAATGAGATTTTTAACATGTTTGTAAAAATAATTTTAATGTCCCTAGTAAAGATTTTATTTATCTCTCTCTGTATAAAAATCGGTTACAAATAAAGAGGAATGTACCAAAACAAAATACTTGTGCAATGTCTAGATTTGGAACATTATTCATAATATTAAAATGAATTAAATGTATATAAATCTTAGATTTAAATGATGAAATTACACAATATATATGTTAAAATAATTTAATCACTTTCCAAGATCGAACATTTCTCTTAGATTTAAATGATGAGATTACATAACATATTTGTTAAAATAATTTAATCACTTTCCAAGATTGAACATTTCTCTTAGATTTAAATGATGAGATTACATAATATATTTGGTAAGATAATTTAATCACTTTCCAAGATTGAACATTTCTTCTACACTATATATATAAGTGATGGGAATGTCAGAAATATAATGAAAAGCAAGATGTGTCTAATAGAAATGCAAACGTCCTTGCTGAGGTAAAATTTCCATATCTTTTATGCGTTTAATATTTGATATTAGAAAAGTTCATATCTCGATTATTGAATTTTTTTATGAATACTTTGTTGTGAAATTAACTTTTTTTGGAGACTATTCATGGAGATATTTATGATTGTATGAATATTTATGAACAACTAACTTTTCCGCCTCAATACAGGATAAAGAAAGAATCAAGATGCAAGAAGAATGGCTCATCAAGGCATCAAAAATGAGTCGGGGTATTGGTGTTATCATTGTAGGACCTATCATGAGGTGTTCACCTCGAGCCAAGCCTCGCGGGGCACCAAATAAGTACCAACTTCAGGGCACCCCACCACAATTTTTTGTGCCCATCATTTAACTCTTTGCTCTCTATCGTTACTTGGGTAAGAACAAGTCTACCCTAACGATGTTACGCATCCAGGAGCGTTTTACCATTCCCATTTGAGGAAGCCGGTGGTGAGGTGGACTCACAGACTTCCCATGTCAAAAATTAACCATGGAAAATTAGGAAGTCTGTGAGGCCCCTGGACCTCCAAATTTCTTTGACGGAAACGGTAGAAGATCCATGGCCACCAAACATATTGAGGGTAGACTTACGATTATACAAATGACGGTAAAGGGTAGGGAGTTCAGTAGATGAATAGAAAACTTGTGATGGGAACTGATAACCAAGTTTCTTGAAATCGGTGCTTATGTTGGTGTCCAGCGAGTCCTTGGCTTGAGGTGAACACTTCATGGCAGGTCCTGCAACGATAAATATTCACTTTATTTGGATTTTTTAAAGTTGAAGTTGGAGTTGGAGTTTTGTTTGACCATATAGCTTTTTATAAAGAATATTTAGAATATGAATGCGCTTTTAAAAGTATGTATGCGTATGTATCAATATTGTATAAATAGTATATGTGTATGTATCAAGATTGTATAAATAGTGTATACCATGTATATTTGAAGAAACTATAATTGCTAATGAAATCCTTGAGTCCCGACTAACTCAAAATTATTTCTAAACAGTCTAAAAGCTATGAGTTCCTCTATATGTTTCGAGTCTTTTAATATATAACTCACTCGAAACAATTCACATTTGCAACACGTCGAATTTTAAAGTCGAGTTCTGAAGAAGCTTTGAACATGAAAGAAGAAGGATATGTGTGCCCTGGTGTTGTTGGTACAAACTAGATGAACCACCAATTAGTCCAAAGTTCAAATCCTGTTAGAGCCCTATTTTATTATTTTTATTTTAAGTTTATTTTAGAGCTCATATTTGAGCTAAGATAATACTAATGCACTCGAAACTTTAAATCCTGAGCTTGCCTCTGCTTTGGACCAACTACAAACCAACTTTGATAGCTTGGACAAATATCAAATTATCACTAAGGTGTGGTGGGAATGGAGGAGGAGATCCCTCTAACTACTTAAATTAACAGTTTTGATTTCAAGCCCTAAGAATAGAAAACTCCCGAGCGAGGAGCAATTCTCCTAACTGGTGTATACACTTGTCGTCCATATAGCGCGCGCTTCGCACCGTGTTTCATTTCCTTGAAAAGGTGAAAGGGCCAATATCCAACATCCGCGGCACCCCATAATTGAACCCAAAAATCTACATCGATCATAAATAATTTTTATGGTAAGAATTTATTGTACGTAGTCTTACGAAGACAAAGGAAGCAAATTATTGTACTACGCACCTGAATCCTGATAGATTCTAATTGACTTCAAAGTCATCGATTTTTTTGGGAAACATTTGGGAAAATAAAATATTTTGGTATGTCATTGCTTGTCTGAACATATGCTATTGATTAGGAAATTTTTGCAAATAGTCACTATAATAAATTTAATTATGCTCCATAACTATAGTTTGCATATTTACGGGGTTGTAACTACCGTTTAAGCTGTCTCATTTGTATAATTCGCGTGTTTGTATAATTCGCAGGTATGTTTGTATAATTGAACTATTTTTGTATAAACTCGATATAACGAATTAATAAAAATACAAACACCTGAACTTTAAACAGTTATACAAATTATATTATGTAACATCTCGCTAATTGAAAGAACTAGAAAGAGTTAGAATTGGAAATAGTCATTTTAGGAAAGAATGAAAAATCTGGGAATTTGTTAAGTTTGGGTTTTTGGTCAACTTCAAATGACCATAACTCCTAGCTCAGGATGAGTTAGGTGTGTTTCCAAATACCGTAGGAAAGATTGTTGAATTACCTTTTCAACTCCTCCGAATTTGCGCGATTCCGAGTTCGTATGAGTGAGATATGCCCTTTGGAAGTTGGGCTATTTAGATAAGGAAATTCTAATCCGAATTTTGGAAGGGTATTTTAGTCTTTTCCTTGCCCAATTGTTTTATTTAGTTTTTGGTAATTAAGTTAGGGTCTAATCAGAATTAGACCAGTTTAGAAAAGTTGAAGTTCACGCTAGGGTTTGGAGAAAAGAGAAAAGAGGAGAAAGGAGAAGAAAAGTTCAAAGTTCGTCGATTTCTTGGAGATTTTCGTGTGGATTTCGCCAAGGATTTAATCCTACGAGGTATGTGAGGCTTTCATAACATTGGGTTCGTTCACCCACGTGCCAAACATGTTTATTTCAGAGTGAATTCGTCCTAAAAGAGTTTGAAAGTTGATGTTCTTGATATCTATTCTTGAATTTGATATTGTTCTTGAGATGGGTTGAAATTGAGAAGTTTCTGAGATTATTACGTCAAATTTTTGAGTTGGTTGGAGTTAGGTTCTTAGGTACAATTGTTAGGTATTTGTATCTAAAAAGAACCGAGTTTGGGCGAATTGGGGCTGGAAAATGAAGAAGAAGATTAGTCGGGCAAATCTAGGCACTGGTTCCACGTCGTGGACCTGCTCCCTAGATTTGGGAAAAATCATTTCGCGGAGCGGAGCGGTCACGGACCGTTCTGCCTCAAAAAAGTATTTTCGCAACCAAAATTTAAATACCTCTCCGCGTGCGGACCTGCCCTCAGACAGTGATTTTTTTTTTTTATCTTTTCTCATGTTTAGCTATCTAAAAACACTACTAAACATCATGAGATCCTTCCTATCACAAATCACAATCCTTGAATCCATAATTCAATTCAACGAAAGTTAAGAGTCAAGTTTGGAAGTTAAGAAGCAAGTCAAGAGAAGTTCATTAAAGTTTTTCAAAAGTCTTTCACAAACGTTTTAACTTTGTTCTAAGACTTAAGTTTTAAGTTAAGCAAAGAGTAAAGAGTTGAGTTCATTTCTCCAAAAGTTATAAGGGAACTAAGTATTCCCAAGAGTTTAAAATGTTTTCACATTTGAACAAGAAAGGGAACATCGATTCTAAGAGAGCTTTTAAGCTAAGTTTTGAGTAATTATCTCAAACCAAAGAAAGAAGTTTGTTTTAAAAACATATGAGTTAAGTATATTTTGGGAGTAGTATTGAGCACCGATATGGGAATGTGAGTTCATATTAACTCAAGTCTCCATAAACCATGTAGCCATCATGGGTAGTAAAGGATCATACTTTTTAGATGGCTCTTTAAGATGCTTTTAGCATAGACTAGTGGATCCACTTAGTTAAGGCGTTCTATATGACGGCAAAGTATAGGACAGTTCTGGCAGCGTGGGCTAGAATTTGTATCACCACTTAGGCTCATAGTGGTGGTTGTCGGTTAGAGAATCTCCCACAGAAACTATATTACTTTATTATATGAGTAAAATTGAGTTTGTTATTGCATTTTCTTTAACGAACTAAGTTGTTTTCCACTGTTTTACAAGCTTTTTATATATTGCATATGTTTATTGCTTTATATTGAGTCAAGTTATTCAGGAGTTGAGTAAAGCCAAGCTAAGTGTTTCTTCAGATTCTTTTCAAGCCTATGTTGTGTTTAGCATTCCAACTCTCATACTCGTACATTCAATGTACTGATGTCAATTGGTCTGCATCTTCTTATGATGCAGACACAGGTAACCAGGATCATCACCCAGCGCCTCGTTGATCCAGTTGAGCACTCAAAGTCAGTTGGTGAGCCTCATTGCATTCCGGAGGACTCCTTTTATTTTGCTTTCAGTATTTCATTGTTAGGATTGAGGGTCTTGTCCCGACATCCCTCGTTATTTTAGAGGCTTCATAGACAGTTAGTAGTTCAGTTGTCTTTACATTATCATTTCATATGTTAAGACTTGAGTTGCCATTTTGGCCAAGTTGAATGTTGACTTTTAAACATTCTAAGTTATTTTATTTAACAGTTGAGTAGAGATGCATTGAATCCTTGTATTTATGCTTTTAAGTCTTCCGCTGAGTAAGTAAGTCAGACCAAGGGTTCGCTTGGGGCCAGCAATGGTTCTCGAGTGACAGCCACGTTCGGGGTGTAGGCTCGGGGATTGACATATTATACAAAATTACACTATACTAACAAAAGTTATACGAATTATACAAATATGTGAATTATACAAACTCAAAACTCTAGCCCACGTAATTATCACTGAATGTTGGTCGTGAGTGGTAATTAACTAAAATTATATCTATGATGACTAATTAACTAGTATATGTTTGCTTAACCACGTAATTTTCCCTTATCGATTTGGTTTTAGTTTTTAGTACTGGGTTACCCAGTAACCCACTAAGACGATAGTAATTTACTACTTTTCCTTCATAAATATTAAAAATTAATAATTTGACATAACTAGACACTATATCGGTACTCTACACTGTAGTCTACACACTTCACACATTACAGTACTTTTACTTCACATCAGAAATTTCAGATAATGTTTTGGCTGTAACATGTAATTGTAGCCTTCGTACTACACCTACTCTTATTGATGCAATTTCTCATTATATTTTTTGTTTCACTATATCAAAGAATTTCAGCTACATTGTTTGTTTCATTGTATCGCGACTAATTGTTAAATGAAGTGAGAAGTCGCATGTATTTATTTTATGGACATTTTCTTATTGGGTACAACGGAAATCAAATCGTTAATGACCAAAAATTGATAACAAAAAATATTTTATTAGTTTGTTATTGATTTAGCGTATTTAAAAACTGAAAAAGATAAACTGAACCGATAATACATAAAACCAAACCGAACTGACCGATACACATCCCTGAAAATGTATTTCTTTCAAAAAATATCAAAGCTTAAAGAAAGTAAAACAAAAATAATTTTCTCTACACTGCTAGTACATTTTTAGTAGAATATTTAAAAGTTACATTGTGGTTTAGGAAATATTACATAGAATATTAAAAATGTAAGATAAGGTATTAAAAATTTGTCACATTTCCAATTCCAAGCAATTTTTCCTTTTTTTAATCCAAACGCCAAACCTGCAATCATCATAAAACATTGAATCATTAGGAATAAACTTGTAATTAATGTGATCAACATAGCTAAAAACATAATATATATATATGTATTGAACCTGAATTTTTCCATCAATAGAACCAGCAAATATCATTTCTCCATCTTTATCCACAGCTAAAGATGTTATTTTACTCTGTCCACCACTTTTCATCTTAATACAAGTCATCTTTGAAACTCTTTCTTGCAGCCATACCTCTATATTGCCTGATTTTGTCGCGGAAAATATCAAATCGTTGTTTACTGCTAGTCGTTGGATGTCTGAACCGGTTGAAAGTGTTCCAATGACTGCCTTGCTAGGGAGAGTAAATACCTTCACGAGCACGTTTATTGAAATTGACAAATCATGTCATCGTGATCAAATCAAATGTTTTTTTGTGACTAAACTTGTGATCAATGAGAAAATGTACGTGTATTACCTTTCCGGATATTCCATCAACTAATGAACCACCAGCGAATACAACGTTCTTTTGAACTTGGAGGGAATAGATATTCTGTTTTCCCAACAACTTCTTGGCACCAGCATAAAATGTTGTTGATGTTTGAGTGCTTAAATCAACTTCCTGTCATGTGTTTAATTTGCTTATCAAAACTTAATATCTAAAACTGAAAATATTTGGTTTTCAGTGTCATGTCATTTGTCTCAATCAAGAATATGACATCAATAGAGGAATGTAGGGAACCTCTGAAATGCACAAAGTATGACTCTCTCTGTCTGGTTTTGACTTGACACGGAGTTAAAGAAAGTCGAGAAGACTTTTTAATCTTGTTGTCTTAGACTAAAGATATGCAAAATGCACCAGAATGCCTTTTAATCTTGTGTAAAAGAAAGTAAGACAGACAAATTGAAACGGAAGGAGTACCTGGATACTATAACCTGTACATCCACAATAAAGCTTATCACCCATAATGGCAAGGCACTTGACATATTTTTGGAAGTTAACATGCTTGGGAACCCCTGACCAATTATATACCTGTCAAATTTGAGGTTTGGTGAGTCATTTGCACTAGTAGCTCAAGGTTTAGTTTACTGAATAAACATTTATGGTTGTCTTAGATTAACAAGTCTCGCGTGACAAGAGAAACTCGTGTTAAATGAAATCCAAACTGCTGACCTTAACTCCTGTTGCTTGAGATGCGAAGCATGCAAAATGAGTGTTAGCTATCAACTCAAGCACCGGCTCTTTCACATCATGAACTTGAAGACAGTGGATTTCCTCTTGATTTATAGCCCAAACCTACAAGATTTTGTAATGGTAATGAAGCCTTTAGTATTCAGCACACCGAGAATAACATGTTCTTAGGGATCGATCACTGCAAAAGGTTTGCTCAGCGTTGTACTGTTAAAATCCTTAGTTGAACTATGGTGCTTCGTTTAAGAGATTACGTACAAGGCTATGTTTTAAGAATTAAGCATTTCTTAGTCACTTCGATTAGACTTAAACAGAACTTGTTGCTAGAAGGAGAGCTTACCCGGATTGTTCTGTCCAATGAACCACTATACAGTTTATCACATGAAGATGACACGTAAAGGCATGTAACCGCCTTTGAGTGCTCACGAGTTTCATGAATTAACTGAGGGTTTCTTTTACCAGTTTCCCATACCTGAACAAACAAAGATATACATGTTGGAAAAATGTAGCAGCATATGATCAAAAGGAACTATGGCTGCTTACTAGGAAGGATCTTACCTTAATGGTTCCATCGGAATGACTACTAATTAGCCGACCTCTTATGTGGAGCAGACAAAGAACTTCTCCATTCATCGAAACATCCATCTCAGGACATTCAGAATAACACCATAGTTCTGCCTGCAGTTCTAACTATTAGAACATGTAAAAGATGCATAACTATTAATTAAGTACTTAGTAGCATAGAAGTCACTTACAGCATCAATGCATGGCAAGTTCATTAAGGTTTTCATTATATCACTGACTACTGTTGAGTACTTTTTAAGTTTCCTCAAGTTTCTGCATAAACATTTCGCGTATATTCCCAGTTCGCTAAGTGCACCTTATAACATAAAGACCAACTACCAGTTATGAGTAAGATCATAAAATCCTGTATATGTACTAGCTAAGTAGTCAATCCAGCCTTACCTAAATCAGAAATAAAGCCTCTCAAAGCAAGAGCTGCCAAGATCTTTTCCTCAAGGTTCTTCGTTGACTGCAGCATCTGTATAAATTGCTCAAGCAACGACTTACGAGCAATATCTCTAATTCCAGTATCGGGAAAACTATAGAGCATGTGAATAAGCCATGTTGCTACAATAAAGGAAGATTTTGCTATCTCCATGGAGGTGCTTGTAAGGCATTCCTCTAAAGCTTTGAATATTAATCCTTTCTCATGATTGCAAAGAACAAAAGCCATTCTTTTTTCCCAAGAACTCAGTGCTTTTTCTTCCTCTTCCTATATACCATATGTTCAGTTAAGATTACTACTTGCACAGATTGCATAATAATAAGCCAAATGGCTGAAGAACTTCATACCATTGTATTTGTGATGTCATTTTCACCTGCTCTATGTTTCTCTTCTTTTATCGTAGCATTATACCGCTGATTAAATCCTGCAGTCTTGAGTAGCCAGGCTTCAAGAAAGGACTTACCAGAGTTAGTCAGATGCCCGGAAAGAGATAACAAGGCATCGAGAGCCCTGAGCTGAGATGCAGGAAAGTCCTTTTCGTGAAGTGCTTCAATCAATGCTTCTATTGACTCTTCACGGTATATGCTCATTTTCCGTGGCTCAACCAGAAGGTCAAGCTGCAGAAGAAGAGGAGCAATGGTAGATTTCTGCTCCATTGAAGCCATCTGTAGACAGACAAGAAGAGTGTGCATTGTACTAAATGCACCCTCATCCTTAATTATCTGCAGAATCTGGTTGCACAATGTTCTCCTGAAATACAGTAAAAAGAACAAGCATATTTCATGAGTCCAAATCTAGAGGGATCACTTTAGGATACAATATTTAAAATTCACTTTCGAAAACCAGATAAGCATGTACTCCCTCTGTTTCAATTTTAGTGTCTTAGTTTGAGACTAGATCCGGAGTTAAAGAAAATAAGGAAGACGTTAGTATCTTGTGGTCTTAAACTAAAGATGTGTGAAATATATCAAAATGTTATTTGAATCTTGTTGCTTAAAAGGACAGTAAGACACTTAAATTGAAAAAGAAGGGAGTATTATAAGCAAGTCAAAGGTGATTTTTATAAACTAAAATTTGAAAGAATAGAGTCATGCTTGTTTTGAATACCTGCTTAACAAAACTAACTCATAAATAAGTTCTATGCATGTTGCCTTCACGCTATCGCTTCCTGTGTGAATTAACTCAAGAACAGGAGATAACTCAATTCTACTAGCTATTGTATTTCTGCAACTCTTATCAGCCCGAATACAGAATAAAAGTATGCATACAATGGACTCTCTTCCAGTTTCATGTTCTAGGCACTTTAACAAGGCAGGAATACCATTTCCTGATATAATCTGCATAGCATTGAACGATCGGTCACTCTCACCTCCTCCGGTTATAATTTGTTCGAGCAACACAACAGCAGCTTCCTTTGGTCCTAATGTGAACTGAAAATCACTAGAATCCTCATTTCTGTTTGATATGATCTGAGTAAGAGAGGGTACAAAATTATGAGCTAAAAGTTGAGAGAATGATGGCCTGAGTAGGTAGATAAGTACTGCTGCTTCAGGAAGACCGTCTTTCAGTAAAGTAGCAAGGCACTCAAAATCTGAGTCCACACTTGTGAGGATCTCGCCAATGCTATCCTCTGCATACAGTAGCTCGGACAAGATATAAATTGTCGTCTTCAAAACTTCTCTCTTTATGGAAGCTGATAATACCTCTACAAATCCGTTGACTATTGTTGGTGCTGATAAATAAGAGTGAACTCCTTGAGATTCAAGTTTCGAGTCATTCCATATCTTTGCTATAGTCAATATGGCTTCTTCACATTCTTGTAAGTCCTCTGAAGTGCACAGGCATGAAACATGAGGTTTTAAGCCATTGATAATTGCTTCAGTTGCTGCTTGAGAAATTACACTAGTAGGTGACATTGATACAGCTGCTCGCATAAATCTTCGTGATCTTTGTTCCACGATTTCCTCTATCCTCCGATGATTGGGATGATTAAATGTCGGAGATGGAGTAGACTCAGATGATCTCTCTCTTGAAGACGGAATGTTTAAATAGCTTCGCGGTGTTTGAGAGTACGAAAACTCTTGAGCTAGATCAGGGTGCTGTTCCCTCCAAGAGGTTATCAGTCTCTTTAGGACATAATTGGTTTTAGGAAGAGTAGCTGCAGATAAAGACTGCCTTGTAATGGGGCATGTTGTATTACCTCTTTTTATCCATTCCTGGATGGCTTTCCCTTCGTATGTTTGACCGGTTTCAAGGGTAACGGGATCATTGAATATCTGTCCAGTTATTGGACAGACAAAATCTTTTGGTGGCCTTGATGGAGCAGTCAACTTCTCTGACAATGGGAGAGAAATGCAGCTGAGACTTCCTTCATCACTATTATTCGGAGAACTGTCATTGTTCAAAGAGATCTATAAAAAATCGATCACCTACTATATCAGAAACTAGAAATAACTTGTACAGACATACCCTTTTTCTAAGGATTGACTAAGGCTCCGCCTTCGATCATTTCTTTTCCTCACAGTTTCATGCTGCACCTGCATGTGTAAGCAACTATCATAGCAAGTCTCGAAACAATTGATAGGAAAAATCATTTTAGTAAGGAAATGAAACATACTGTCCTTTCTTCATCTGAGTCAGCAGAGTTAATTTTTAACTCTTGGGATAAATGCAAAGAATTAGACATGGAGGAGTCCTTAACACGTCCAGACAAGAGGCGTAACACAGGTACACCTTTTCTCGAGGGGGTGTCTGATTTTTTTGGTGAAGGCTCTTGTGAATAAGGAGTTTTAGGGGACTCCACTTTAGGGGAGTCCATTGAAGGGAAGGCCTTGGGAGATTGCTTTTGGTTTATATTAATTTGCTCGACTTTCGACCTGGCTTCTACATAGGATGAACTGTTTTCTTGATTCCTTTTATTTGATGCAATGTGTACATGAGGCTCAGGTTCATAATCTTCTTCATCCTCTTCCGGAATTCCTTTCTGAGTATGACAAGAAAGAGCAATACATTAACTTGAATAAACTCCGCAAATTATCACCAATTCATAATGTAACAAGATGTAGCAAAGATAAAGGCGGAAAAACTAACTACTGGATCCCAAGTTGTGGAGTCCTCCTGATTATCGGACGATGATGAAGTCATATTCAATCTGCTAAAATCCAGAGTAGAGAGAAAAATGATGCATTTTCTTTATAGAGTTCTCATATGCCATAACAAATATTCAGTAACTCCTAGTTAATGGACGTTACCTCGACTCTCCCTTTGCATTCTCCTTTACTCTCAGAATAGGTGTAAAGCCGGCACTCTTAGGCAAGATTGGGCCAAATTTGACATAATCAGGAATTGACCGACGTACTTCATGCAGTGGAGTCATCGGTGGCTCAGCGATAGGCAACAGAGGAATTGTCTTCTTTGAAGTTGCAGAATCATAGTTTATGCAGTCCTTATAGTATTTTGCATAAAGCCTCGTATTGTCATCCAATGATTGCCCATAAAGCTGCTCGAGTTTCTGCATTTTCTCGGCTTGATCAGGCCTTACAGAGAATATCAAAGATTCATTAAAATCATGATCAAAATCCATAGTGAAAGACAAGTCACTGGAATCAGGAATGACATCCATCACTATCCGATGTCTCTCCTCCGAGTACCACCCTACAATTGAGCTCATGTGTGGAAGAAACAGACATTTCCAAAGCTCAGGTGCAAAATCTATCCGCGAGAAGAAAGGATCAATAATAAACATCTCCAGGATATGAAGTACCATATTGTTAACGTTGTTTCTCAACTTCCATAAGTAAGAAAGGTTCAAATGTGCCCAAGCAGATAGATAGAAATTAGGCACCCCTGCAGTTTTCTGGCTAGAATCCAACATAGCACACACTTGCAACATTTTTTCCGCGTAATCTAGTCTAGCCATCTTAGTTTCAATGTTTGATGTGTTGATTGCCTCTTCAAGTGCATCAATTCCCCAGTCCAAATTAGCTAAAACTGCTTGATCAGAGTATCGAACTTCTGTATCTTTATCTGAGCTTCCATCTTCAGCTGCTAACCTCTCAGCACATTGTTCTTTATGCAACGTTCTTTGTTCCTTGTCAATCAGCCTATCTTGAATGAAACTTCCTACAGAAGTGATCAAGGACCTAACTATATCTTCCTGATCCATTTCAAATCTATAATTTCCAGCCATTTTCCACGCGCCAATCAAATGTATATAATCACAATTATAGGATTCAAATCAACAGAACGCGATCTAGATACTTCAAGCAAAATCAAATGTGACAATATCAGAAACATGAGAATTCAGAAAAGCTAAAAGCTAAACAAAAACATTGAAGACTTTATCAAGTGCATAAGAACAAGTACATTTGTATGGTAAAACTAGTACATATTAACACTGAAAAATGAAAATTATAAGTATAAAATTATTAAGCCTAGATACATGAAAGAAGAGGATCATATCAAATGAAATGATAGATTATAAATTCATCAAAATATCCTTAGTAGTATTTTGTTTTAGTATAATATTTAGCAAACATGTAAGTTTTTGCTTTGTCTAAAATTTGGAAAGAACTAATTACAATATTGTAATTTCAGGATAATTATTCCAGGATTAAATATGACAATTAATTAGGAAACTCCAAAACCCTTTATCCTCAAGTTCAAAAACTTAGTATACATATAACACAATGAAGTCACTCAAAGAATAATAGCTAGCTAGGATTGAACACGTGACCTTAAGAAAGTTTTGCTACACGTTAACCTCTGTGATGAACCTTCAGCTTATGTCAAGAGGTGTCAACACTGGTATATATACATATGAAACTAAAAGTTGACCTATCTATACAATATAAATTTCCGACAAAAAGGTGTCACTCAACCTAGATATACTTCCTTAAAAATGTGATATTAGAAAATAAGATATATTACCTGCTACAATATGTACATAAGAAAATATTGCATGGAAGTTGATTAAACAGGAAAACTCAAGAACCATTGCATCTATTTATATTATATATTATGTGTGTGTGAGAGATATACCTGAATTTCATCAGAAGATTTATACTCATCAAATATATCAATCTTTTGTTTTTAAGATCATTAAGTCAATTCCTCAAAATCTACAACCAGAATTTTAGAGACAGAGTTATAAAGCTAAGATTAGAGAAATTAATTAAACTATTATAAGTAATTAAATTAATAGCAGACGGCCGGCTAAATTAACTAAAAGTATCAATCAATTCCAATATATTGACATAGTCAACATATTTTATATTATATTCATATTTATGTATTAGTTAAAAATAAATACTTTAGTTTAAATAATAATTGCTCCTTTAGTCTTATAGAGAAGACAAAAAGGTATCTAATGTTTTGGTTTGTTAGTTTGGATTGTATCTTGTCTCTTAATTATTCCACTTTCCACAGTTGCCTCTTCAACTCTCTATCATATTAATTAATCGAGTTCTATCGTAAATATTTTAATTAATGTTCACATGATATATATAAATACACTTCTTGTTTGTCCATTAAACGTGCCATAGTTAGGGTACTTCAATATTCTAGATTTGATCTAATAAATTGACCTTGTTAATCTAAATGTAAGTCCATTGATTGTGCATCTATCACATTAAAACATCCATCTAGTGTACGTTAAGATCAATTACAACGAATACAATTTTTAGCGGAAATAAATATATACGTTCATGAAGAGTATTAAATTTTTTACCATCATTAGTTAATTGTCATTAGATTCAATGTTGATATATAGGCTTTAGGAACACTTATAAAGATGGCTAATTACTGCTAAAAATACATATTTAGCAATCATTAAACTATTATCGCTAATTAATTGCCAAGAGTGAGGTTCAATGATCCTCTTTTGAATCTCTTACTTACTCTCTCGTGTGATTAACTCTCCATCCATAGAGGACAAGTAAGAAAAGAGTGACCGAACGAAATCGCTAAAGATCAAAAACCTATACTTTTAATCACCAAAATCAACTTAAGATAATTAATTAGGAACATAGTATTATAGTTTTATCTTGCCCAAGAAATTTAAACACTACAAGAAAACTGTGAATTACATGGGATTTTCCTGGGAATTAGTATGAAAATTTGTAGGAAAATAAGTTTCCTGCGAATTTTCATACTATTCCCCGGGAAAATCCGCATGTAATTCACAATTTTTTTTAAGTGAAATAAGATTTCAATAATTTAACAAAAAAGTAAATCCCACTAAATCCCCTTCTAATTTTTTTGGATTTGAGAAACAATATCTTCTTCACCTTTTGAAATGGATAATAAACCCCTTTAATTTTAAATTTTATGTTTTTTAAAAGGTTATAAATACATATTTGCCAACTTGCCACAGACTAAAAAAGTGAAAAGAAATATTGGTGCAAAAAAGGTGGTGGACATATTTTTCCAATGCCAATAATACCGTCGGCATCTTAACTATTTTTCTCGTTCTTTGTGCAAATACTTTTCAATCTAAATAGAGAAAAGGAGAAACAAAATTTGTTTTGCCCCTCTTCCAATTTATACGACACTTCTTTTTAGTCATTCTAAAAAAGAAATTTTTTATACTTATTAATTATTTACCTTTAAAATATTCATTTTACTCTTAATGAAATAATTTATAGTCACAAAAATATTTATAACGTATTGTAGATCACAATTTTAAAAAGTATTGTCGAATAGGTGTTGTGCGTTTATGTGGGACACTTTTGGTGACGGAAGAACCCTTTTGCCGTAAATAATACAAGGAATGTATGGAGGAAATTAAAACCCAAGTGTCGGTGACAATGGCTTGAGAGCATTAGTGGAAAATGAAGTGGTCCCTTTGGTTTTTTTTCTTGTCTAGTGTTCGGAGTACTCATTGAAATTCTGACTAAATTTAAATGTGCACCGCAGGGTCCATTCGGGGGTAGCGCTTCCAACAGGATTTTCTTCATATTCAAGGCTTGAACCCGACACTTTAAGTTTAAGAGCAAAACATTTTCACCACTGCACCACACCCCTGGTGGTTCCTTGGGTTTTTTATTGGTGTACAACGTCACTTTTCATCAGTATAGAACTCTGTGGCTTATGTTGAAGGTAGCATTATAATTATAATCTATTCATAAATCATATATTATTTTGATCTTCCAGTACATGACATCTTTCATCATCTGAAGTAGACATAAAAATGACAACATGTGAGGAAATTTAACATGATAATGACCTCCACCAAGAAAGGAAATTAAAAGTACTGAAAAATATCATAAGCTTTTTGTTGAGAAATTCAAGGAAATTACATTACTATAATTCTCAATTTGACAAAGTTTATTTAATACCAACATATACACTTAAGTAAAGGGTCATGAGTTCTTGATTTTCTGATTGAAAAAAGAACTGACCTCTTCTATCACAAAAACTTGCACATCAAAATGTTATCTAGTTAAATGACTAAAAGGGGAGGAGGAGGGCACCACCATAACAACCTCTCATCCAAAAACCCCACCAAATAACCCCGACCGACCTTCGAGTTGAAGGCGATGAGTAAAAATGTAAGAGACACTATACACAAGAATCATAAACGGGAACGAGTATGATGAAAATTGGATTGGTTAGTCAAAGCTTGATGATCGGCTCCACCTCCCTCGTAAATAGTCCTCTAACGAGACATTGTGCTCAATGCTGCTTAATGAGAGAGAATCCTCTTCAACACCGAGCAATGCAAGGTTAAGGTGTGACCGGAGATTAGAATGTGAAAATGTGTCATCTTCCAACATATCGGCTCCTTCCATGGCAGCATTTATTGGTTGCCTAGTGTCGGATCCTTCTGAACCATTGACTTGTAACCTTGCCCACTTGGTTGTTTCATCATCGCCTTTGAGCAGCTTTGAAACCTGCAAATGACGGGCGTGTAAACACTAAGATATATCTAGCCAAGGACAAGGCAACTTAACAAAACATACAAATAATTTTGCACGTGGAAAATCACAAAGAGTAAAGAAGCATGGTCCTTAAATATTAAAGGAATTTCAAGAAACTTGAACTTGGTGTTAATTATAAAGACTAAATTGACGAGACCAGGGGAGTTGAACAACACTGCGTCATGACAAGTGCCTCAACTTTAATGCTTCACGCTTGATTATTGCTAATTTCGGTAAGAAGCTAAAAGGATTCATCAAACACATGTGTCTAGGGGATATAACTTACAATGCTCATTTGTGGTCGAGCTCGTGGAGCACGTCTGATACAAAGTGCAGCAGCAAGCACCATCCTTTCTACTAGTTCACAATCATAATCAGAACTCAACTGTGGGTCTAGTAATTGGGCATACTTCCCACTAGTTAGAATTGGCTTTGCCTGCAAATTTGGACAGTTGATGTTGTAATTTCTGATGCAAAACCGACTTAGTTACAAGATAATTAAGGAGATGAGCACACAGGACATACCCAAATAACCAGGCTCTCTTGGCCCTTTGGACAATTGCTACTTATGGGCTTTCTTCCTGAAATAAGCTCAAGAAGTACTACTCCAAAGGCATAGACATCAATCTTGTCATTAACCTTTCCATACATGAAATATTCTGGAGCCAAGTAACTGCAGCAAAGCACATTTTACCAGAAAAATTCACTAAGGGAATAACACATCAGATATTTCCTATTCAATTTCTCTTTGAACAAGTACACATTGTTTTATATGATAAGAACTTACAGGTAAGGATTTAGTTTTCATCAAAAATCCTACAAAACAAATTATATTCTCTTTCACCAAGTTTGAACAGGAATAGAGAGCTAAAGAAGTTACATACCCGAAGGTTCCAGCTACATCAGTGCATGTAATATGAGATGAGGTTGTTGTTGCCCATTTAGCAAGTCCAAAATCAGAGAGCTGAAAAAGGAAAAGGCCAATTAAACTGCTAGCTACATCAAAGTAGCAATCTTTATCCCAAAGAAGACGGGAAATAAGTAGCAAAAGAGTAAAAGAGCATTACCTGAGGCTCAAAATCATCACACAGTAGTATATTTGACGATTTTACATCACGGTGGATCACTGGTTGATCATCTCTGCCATGAAGATATTCTAGTGCCTCGGCAACACCAACAGCGACTTTGTATCTCTCTTTCCAC
>JAJOOR010004272.1:0-18309 GCA_036250505.1 Solanum acaule
TTACTTTATGTTCGAGGACGAACATGGTTTTTAGTGGTGAATGATGTAATGACCCGAAAGGTCATTTTGGTAATTTTTCGTGGAAATGACTATTTTTCTATCTTATTCTTGTTTTATTAATTTCGTAACGTCGGGTTTTTGGGTGTTAGGCTGACGTGTCCGGTGGGGTTTGGGCACGTGCCATCATATCCAATTTTGGGGTGTGACACCTGGATCTGAATTAATTTGCTGGTCTTTTATAATCTATTTCAAATTGCTTTCTACGTTAAACCCGAGATGTAAGTTATATGATACATCGGCTGAAACTATTTTAGTAGAAACTAATTTTGCTAGATCTAAGGTCATTACTAGGCGACCCATAAAATTGGAAGAAATTAATTTTTCAACTACTTGGACTTTGGAGTCAGTTATTCCTCCAAACCAGATGGCTGATGCAGTCACTAATTCTGAGTATTCTCATATCACTCAAAATCCTGATGGTAGGATTTGTATGCAGTTTAATGATATCCCTTTTAGTAGACATTCGTTTTCTTTTGCTAGAAGATTGCCTGCTATGCATCATATTTCCCCCATTGATCCTGTTTATGTCCCAGCTCGTAATCGTGCTGCTTCTTTACATACTCTACCTTCGAGTATTTCTACGGATCAAAGTGATAGATTTGTTAATAAAATAAAAATTAATCCTCGTCTTAATATTGTTCATGCAAATGATATTGCTTGTGATATTTCTAATAAGGCTATTCCTTCTCAGTCCGAAATGGAAAAAGCCTTTGATTTTAAAAATTATGTTTCTTTAGAATTTAATAAACTTCAGGGTTATCCCAAAAAGAATAGTGGTAATACTCAGTTTGCTTACAAACCTAGCATGCAAACTTATTACTATTCCAGACCCACTCCTCAAGATGTGCTTATCGTGGAACGAGACTGGAATCAAACTAATACCTCGTATAGAGGTTCTGAGATTTATGAATGGAACCTCGATGGTCTGACTGATAGACAACTTACTATTCTTGTTCATAGAATGCTTATGTATGCAATATCTGTAAAAATGTTAAAAACACAGATAGAAATATTTGTAAAATGATAATTGAAGGTTTTACTGGCCAACTTCGAGGTTGGTGGGATAATTATATGACCGTTTAGCAAAAGGTTGTTGTTATTAATGCTACTTCTAGTAGTGAGGGTGTTGATAACTTAGGTATGACTCTTGTTGCAAATAGAGGAGATGTCATTTATACCTTAGTCTTAACTATTTTAGAACATTTTAATGGTAGATTTACCAATCAGTTTGAGACTATTCGTACCCTGTTAAATGGTCTGCGGTGTAGAACCTTGGGAGAATTCAAGTGGTATAAAAATACCTATTTAAGTAGGATAATGGAACTACCCAAAAATAAGTTTGAGCATTGGAAAGCCAAGTTTATAGACAACCTTCCCCATTATTTGCAATAAGGGTTAAAAAGATGCTTAGAAATGAGCATGGTGAAATTCCCTACCAGGATTATACTTATGGTCGACTGATAGGCGTTTGCACTCAAGAAGGGATAAATTTGTGCAATGAATTAAAGTTATCTAGACAGCTTAAGATGGATAGGCTTAGAGAAAAATCTCAGCTAGGAGACTTTTGTACCTAGTTTGGTTTACCTGATACTTTGACTAATAGCAAAAAGACTAAACATAGAGATTCTAGAGGCTCTAATCCCGCCAAACCTTATAGGAAAATAAGATCTAAAGATAGACATAGATCTAAGGATGAACGGGACGAGAGAAAAGCTTATCGTAAGTCTAATAGATTTACCAAGAATAGGTCTAAGCGGGAACTCGCCAAGATTAAATGTTATAAGTGTGGAAATTTTGGGCATATAGGTCTTAAAGCTTGATGAAGAAGTTCATGACAAGGTTTATAGTTTTTTATATACTTCTAGTTCTGAGTCCGATTATGATTCTGATTCGGATTCAAAAGAAGAAATTGAGTTGCCTGAATCATTTGATCATAATCAACATGATAATAATCAGTGTGATAATAATCAGCGAGATAGTATGAATGCTTGCAATACTTGCAATGGTGATACTTGCTTATGTGAAAATGATGAGTTCTTTTATAAACTGCAATCTCAATTTGAAGATTTGAATTTAAACACTATTACTTCTGATAATGTGATAGAACTTCTGGAAGAAGTTATTGATAATAACTATCGTGAAAAAATTATTCAATTAGCTGTTAATAATACTGCTAGTTCTTCAAGAAATTCTTAAAAACAAAAGAATGATTTTGAATATGAATACTCTGCTCCTTATTCTTTGTCTGAAATTAATAACAGACTTCATAAACAAACAGTTCTTAAACAAACTATTTCTACGAGAGATTCATCTTTTGATGATTTGAAAGATGAAATTGAAAATTTGAAAAAGGAGATTAAATCTATTAAACAGAATCAAATGATATGTGATCATCGTCTTACTCAGATCGAAACTGTTAATAACAAAGGAAAAAATATTGTTGAAGATAATACTCTTGCAAAACCTTTTAATCTTGATCCTAGACAAGGTATGTTTTTAGGAATAATGCAAATTGTTACTGCTCATAAATGGTATGTTAAATGCACCATTTTGATTGATAATCAATTTTCCATAACTAATGTTGCTATGATTGATAGTGGAGCTGATGTTAGATGTATCCAAGAAGGTCTTGTACCTACAAAGTATTTTTAAAAAACTACTCATATGGTTATATCTGTTTCGGGACATGCTTTAGATATAAAGTATAAATTGCCAAATATGCACATTTGCCAGAACAAAGTTTGCATTCCGCATTTCTTTTTCTTGGTTAAAAATCAGTTATACCCTCCAATTATACTTGGAGCACCTTTTATAAATGCTATTTATCCATTTACGAATATAACTACTAAAGGATTTTCTACTACTTATGAGAATCAGAATATTAGTTATACTTTTATCATTGACCCTATTTCTCGTGATATTAATGTTTTAATTGATATGAAGCAAAAACATGTTGATTCTTTACAACTTGAATTGTTTAGTATGAATATATTTGATACTTTGAAATCCCCCAAAGTACAAGAAAAGATTAAATTGATTGCTCAACAAATTGCCATTGATATTTGTGCTACTCATCCTAGTACTTTTTGGAATCGGAAAAAGCATATTGTTACTCTTCCATATGAAGACAATTTCTCCGAGGATGATATTCCTACTAAATCGCGTCCTTGTCAGATGAATTCTGAATTAGTTGAATTCTGCAAAAAGAAAATTGATAATTTGTTACAAAAAGGCTTGATAAAACCTTCAAAATCACCTTGGTCTTGTACTGCATTTTATGTTAACAATGTTGTTGAAAAGGAACGAGGTGTTCCCAGGTTGGTTATAAATTATAAACCTTTGAACAAATATTTGAAGTGGATTAGGTATCCTATTGCAAATAAAAAAGATTTATTATCAAGATTATATGGCGCCAATATATTTTCAAAATTCGATTTAAAATCAGGATATTGGCAGATCCAAATATTTAAAGAACATTCTTATAGAACAACTTTTAATGTCATGTTTGGACAATACGAATGGAATGTTATGCCATTTGGTTTGAAAAATGCTCCTTCTGAATTTCAGAAAATTATGAATGCTATTTTCAACCCATATTTAGACTTCATCATTGTCTATATTGATGATATTTTGGTTTACTCAAAGACTCTTGAAATGCATATCAAACATTTAGACATTTTCAAGAAAATTGTTATACAAAATGGTTTGGTGATTTGTAAACCAAATATGAGTTTATTTCAAACCAATGTCAGATTTTTAGGACATCTTATTTGTCAAGGAAAGATCACCCCAATTCAACGATCGATTGAATTTTCTTCAAAGTTTCATTATATTATTACAGATCGAACTCAATTGCAATGATTTTTGGGAAGTTTAAATTATATTTCTCTTTTCTATAAAAATTTATCTCGTGATTTGTCCCCTTTATATGACAGGCTAAAAAAGGACCATAAATCACCATGGACTGATAGTCACACCAATTTGGTAAAGAATATTAAACTTCGTGTTCAATCTTTGCCTTGTCTAACGCTTGCTAACCCTGCATAGCAGAAGATTATTGAGACAGATGCGTCTAACATTGGTTATGGTGGAATATTGAAACAAATCAATCCCCATGACAAAAATGAATATTTGATCCGATTTCATTCCAGAAAATGGAGCGATGCTCAAAAGAAATATGCTACGGTGGCTCATTAAATGCTAACCATCGTCAAATACGTATTAAAATTTCAAGATGATTTATATAATCAAAAGTTTTAATAAAAACCGATGCACAGTCTGTGAAATATATGTTTGATAAAGATTTTAAACATGATGCTTCAAAATTGATTTTTGCTAGGTGGCAGGCCCAATTAGCTCCTTTTGATTTTGAAATTCATTATAAAAAGGGGAGCGATAAGTTTCTTCCAGATTTCTTATCTAGAGAATATCTATCTTCACAATGAGTTTTTTTTATCACCATTCTTTACTGATAAAACTTTAGTTACCATCTTAAAGGTGGTTCCTATCAATCGAGACGTACAGTAAGAAATTCTGTGGAAAATTATAGATGATATGCTGAGAGATGTCTACTCCATTCATATGATAGAAGAAATTGTCAATTTTGACGATGAACTATATTATTATAACAATTATTATGCGTTCGAATAAAACAAAATGTTTTGTTTGTAGGATGGACCCTTATTGGCTAACCAAGGTCAGAGGAAAAGGCGGTTATACCAGAGGAAGGGGAAGATCATCCCTGGGATCATTAGGATCGTCATACAGATCCTCCTCATCCCAACGAAACAGGATCTCAAAAGACGGGCGGTAATCTGCGCGGTCACTTTCAATCTAGCTTGTTAACATCCGAATTCAAGGAATAAATCCGAATCGAAATACATACAAATTTTTATATAGTTTTATGGCTGTATGGAAGGATCTAGTCCTTTTACCCGAGCAAAGATTCTATCAAGATTCAAATACGTATTGTTATTGAGCCTATATGTCTAGCAGTTCTAACTGGGCATAGAGTGCCCTTTTTCAACACATTAATGTGCTTTGGACCACGGCTAGCTAAATGGAGTCACTAAGACAAAGCCAATAACGTATTGCATCAAATCTGATTGTACCACCATCTCAGAACCAAGTTAAGAAACCATGTAGAAATTTATTTATATTTAGATAAAGTCTAGATCTTTCATGGTAGATATAAAAGTGAAGTTAGATATCTAACATAGATATGAATCTTTTAGCCGGACATAGTCACGACTCTAGATCGGAGAAAGAGAAGAAGATAAAAGAAAGGAAGAATTAAAGTACCTTGTAGTTGTGGCCAACACCAAGGCCTATGAGAACTATACACTTTATTGACAACTCCGGTAAGGATCCGGCTAACTCACAAATTACAAAAGTGGAAGCTTGAAGACAAAGAACATATCTATGTCGTATACTTCACATCAATCTCATAGGTACCATGAAAGTTCCTAGTATCTGATACCAACAAAATAGGATCTCAGAAGACGGGCGGTCAGCTTCAATCTAGCTTGTTAACATCCGAATTCAAGGAATAAATCCGAATCGAAATAGATACAAATTTTTATATAGTTTTATCGCTGTATGGAAGGATCTAGTCCTTTTACTCGAGCAAAGGGTTTGTCAAGATTCAAATACGTATTGTTATTGAGGCCATGTGTCTAGCAGTTCTAATTGGGTATAGAGCGCCCTTTTTCAACTCATTAATGGGCTTTGGACCACGACTGGCTAGACAGAGTCACTATGACAAAGCCAATAACGTATTGCATCAAATCTGACTGTACACGTATTGTTATTGAGCCCATGTGTCTAGTAGTTCTAACCGGGTATAGAGCGCCTTTTTTCAACTCATTAACGGGCTTTATTAAAAGTCTTTACATAATTTTTTATCTGAATTATCAAAGCAGTTAATTCATCCAATTTTTTATCAAGAGAACCAATAATTGTTATTTACAGGCGGAGTGTTGCTTCTTTTGCTTATATACAGGCTCTAATTGGCGGAGTTCAATCGATGTTTTCTATGTACAGCCTCCGGTTGGCGGAGTTTAACGATGTTTTCTATGTAGAATCTCCAATTGGTGGAGATTGATGCTATTAGATGGTGGTCTCCGATTGGCGGAGTTGTTGATGAGGTTAGATTACAAGCTCCAGTTGGTGGAGTTATTTTGATAGAAAGCTAGCTATCCTGTTTTCCTACGAGGATCATCTTTTCTTCAGTATTTGGTCTAGATCTTGAGCGCACCTGCAAAGATTTAAATAAAATATTCTTAGACATAATATGTAGGTTGAAGTACTTTTAGGAAATAAAGTAGGGAAAGAGTATTTTGGCTCATGATTATAAGAAGTTGAATGGCGCCTTCGGTCGTGCCCCGAGACTTGATGTTATCTTTCTTGATTCTTGTATTCCTATGCCCAACGAAAAATTTTAGTTTGGGAGGGGGTGTTGATTTGTATCGACTCACAGACTGAAGCCTCGTCACTGGAATCGTTCAGCATACATCTTCTTTGTCCCACACATAGTTCCTTAACCTAGAGACTTGGCAGGTGGAAGAGTAAAAAAGAATTGAAAATAATTAGCTTGTTTTTCCAGCCAATAAGTATTTGCGTATATATTAGGTATATATATATATATGAGAAAAGACATAAAATCCCCCCTAAACTTGTCCCACAACTTACTTTAGAACTTTAACTATACAAGTGTTTCTTCACCCCCCTAATTTAATTTGAATTGAATTTAATTACCCCTTAAAGAGTGATGTGGCAAAATTTGTATCACCAACTTTCTATAAGTGCGTGAGAAAGGAAAAGACACCAAAAACTGACACATGTCATCTTTTTATTGGATGACATACTTAATAACTTATTTTACTAATTTTTAAATATTTTATTTTGAATTAACTTTTCTTTCTATATTTCTTTTTCTGCATCTTCTTCTTCATTTTTTTTCCTTTTTGTTATTTTTCTGCGTCTTCTTCTAAATTTTTTTTCTCTTCTCATAACTCTTTGTTTTTTTTATTCATTTCATTTAGTTCAAGTAAACGTTTACTCCAAAATATAACTTCTTCCACATTTCTCCTTCTTCTTTTCTTTTCTATTTTTAATCGTTTCTTATTTTTTTCACAAAATTTTTGGTGTATGATTCACCAACACCATTTTTGACATCAAAGAAGATTATTAGATCTATCAGTTTAAAGACTTATCAAAATGAAGTTGATTTCCATTAAAAAAAAGTTTCGAAGATATTGTTGGCAAAAGATTAACTATGAAGATTTCGCCCAATATATTAATAGTTTTTCATTTTTATGCAAAAAAAATTTTAATTTTTTGAGGAAGGTGGTATGGTGTAACTAAACTGAAGATGCAATTGAAATTTGAATTATAGTTTGTATATTAATGAGCAAATTCATTGATGGGCTTAATTTTTGGCTCAATATTATTTAAAAAAACAATTCTTATGCAGATTTAAGCAATTAATTAGGAATTTAGTTAATGTACACATGGAAGAATGAAAACGTGTGTGACTTAACAACACCCAGCCTTCAACTGGGCTGGTGATGGGAGAAAAAAATCACTTAAAAGATGTTAAGGTGGATATTTAAACACCCGTGTAGTTAAAGTGCTAAAGTAAGTTGTGTGGACAAGAGATTTTATGTATTTTCTCTCTCTATATATATATATATATAGTAATTCTCTAGCATTTTTAGATTATGACATGTTTTGAAGCCCATCGAGCTTTCCATTTTGTTGACTATATCCAACATAGTCTTTTTGCAGCTTTTACCCTTCTGATGAAACTTCCCTAGCTCTTTTGTAGATACTAAGACGATCGAGATTCTTTATATTCTGAGGTTACGCTAACTATGAAGAAGTGTTTCCTAAGGGTAAAAAAAAAGAAATTATATATTGCATTGGTTGACCCTGACTCAGGCTGCCTACATATCCCCAAAGTAGGAATTAGATCGTAACGTAGTTCGAATACAAGTGGGTAAAATAGATGTAATGCAAGGACCGAGCTTCACTCAAACTACCTACGTATCCAAATAGAATCAAGTTAGGACGTAGTTCGATACAATAGGAAAGTGAAAAATATGAAATGGAATGTAAGAAACATGTAATGCAAAGATCGAGCCTGATTCAGGTTGCCTACGTATCCAAGCAGAATCAGGTCGTAATGTAGTTCAGATACAATAGGAAAATACAAATATGAAATGCAATGACTGGGCCTGAGAGGACGTAGTTCAAATACAAATAGGAAAGTGAAAAATATGAAATGGAATGACCGGGCCTGACTCGGGCTACCTACGTATCCAAGCAGAATCAGGTCAGGATGTAGTTCAAATACAAAAGGAAGGTGAAAAATGCAAGGGACCGAATTCGACAAGGATTGCCTACATATCCCACCGAGGGAATTCAGGTCGAGCTTAGTTCTAAATACATGGAAATGATGTTTTTGGGTTTTCTAAGGGAGACCGGATCCGATGTGGGTTGCCTACTTACCCCACTGTGGGAAGTCAAGTCTAGATGTAGTTCTGTTACACCAAAAATGAAAAAGTACCAGAAATAAGCGTTGATCTTGAGGTCTTCAGATGTAGTATTTCTTGATGGCATCTGAATTGATTGGCTTTGTGCTCACTTTGCCGTCCATTTCTGCTAAGATTACCGCTCCTCCAGAGAGACTCTATGAACCATGTAGGGTCCTTCCAATATGGTGCAAATTTCCCTTTGGCTTCTCATTGGTGAGGAAAGATCTTCTTCAATACTAACTGCCCCAGTGTGAACTATTGAGGTTTGACTTTCTTGTTGAATGCTTTGGTCATTCTGTTCTGATAGAGTTGTCCATGACAAACCACGTCCATCCTCTTTTCATCGATGAGCATCAATTGTTCATGCCTGCTACGTATCCATTCTGCATTGTCCATACTAACCTCTTGGATAATCCTTAAAGATGGTATTTCCACCTCGGCAGGTATTACTGCTTCCGAACCATAAACCAACATATAAGGAGTTGCCCTAGTTGATGTTCTGATTGTGGTGAGATTACCGAGTAAAGCATATGGTAGCTTGTCATGCCATATATTTCATCTCGAATTGTATTCCCACGAAACGAATGATTAGCTGCTTGAACGTGGAAAGATGTCGGCATATATGCTCTTTCCGACATTGAACTTCAAAAGAAAGGAGGAGAAGACGATCTGCGGCTGCAAAACTGGTTGAAAGCTCTCCAGTCTCCGATTTCAAAGAAAAAGCTAAGGCGAGAGCTATATCCATTCATCTATGGGCGGTAAACTGTGAAATTTCGATGAGCAATCTTGAACCTTTCACAAGTTTCCTTTATAAGATCGTTGTTGAGGATGGCTGCATTAGCTTTTATGATTGATTCTGGAATTCCAAACCGACAAACTATGTTTTTGTGAACAAAGTCTGCCACTACATTCTTAGTCACTGCCTTGTATGTCAAAGCTTAAACCCATTTTGTGAAATAATCGATAGCCACCAGAATGAAACGATGTCTATTTGATGTGGGAGGCTCTATGGGTCCAATAACATCCATGCCCCAAGCGGCAAATGGCTAAGGGGAACCCATCACATTGAGCTCATTCGATGGAACCCATATAAAATCTCCATGCACTTGACACTGATGACACTTTTGCACATACCGGATGCTATCTCTCCCCATGGTCATCCAAACATATCCGACTCTTAAAATCTTCTTTGCCAAAGTCAACCCTTTCATGTGAGGTCCACATGTTCTTGCATGTATTTCTTTCAAAAGCCTTGTCACTTCTGCGGCGTTGACACACCTCAGCAATCCTAAATCCGAAGTTCTCCTATATAGGATTTCTCCATTATGGAATAAATGATTGGCCATCCTCTTCAAAGTCTGTTTCTGCTTGCTTGTGGCATTTTCAAGATATTCTTGTGCTTCTATCAATCTTCTGATGTCATAGTACCAGGGTTTTCCATCTAGTTCCTCATCTACATGAAAACAGTATGCATGTTGATCATGTATCTCTATATAGATAGGGTCGATGTAATTCTTGTCTAGATGTTGAATCATCAAGGATAATGTTGCCAAAGCATCAACAAACTCATTTTGAGCTCGAGGGACATGCTAGAAATCAATCCTTATGAATCTCCTACTCAACTCTTTTATGTAATGCAAATAAGGCAAGATCTTGACATTCTAAGTGGTCCATTCTCCTTGCACCAGATGAACCAATAAATCAGAATCTCCTATCACCAAAAGTTATTTGATGTTCATGTCGATGGCCATCCTGAGTCCAAAAATACAAGCTTCATATTCTGCCATATTATTGGTACAGTAGAACCTAATCTTGGCTGAGATTGGGTAACACTGACATGTTTTCGAAATTAAGACTGCTCCTATTCCAACTCCAATAGAGTTTGATGCTCCATCGAAGAAAATCCTACATCCATCATACGACTCTGATATGTCTTCTCCTACAAACAAAACCTCTTCATCAGGGAAGTAGGTTGTGAGTGGCTTGTAATCCTGGTCCACCAGTTTTCTGTGAGATGATCAGCCAGGGCTTGTCCTTTGATGGCCTTTTGTGTCACGTACACGATATCAAACTCGCTCAACAAAATTTGCCACTTTGCCAGCTTACCTATAGGCATTTGGTTTCTGAAAGATGTACTTGAGTGGATCCATTCTTGAGATCAAGTATATGGTGTATGCAGACAAGTAATGCCTATTTTTTTGCACAATCCAAGTCAAAGCGCAACATGTTTGTTCCAACAAGGTGTATCTTGCCCTTTGGCATTCCTCTGTCCATTTTGCGGCAGTATCCTTCTTCAGTAATTTGAATATAGGTTCACAGATCACTGTGGATTGAGCTATGAACCGACTGATGTAATTCAGCCTTCCCAAGAAACTCATCACATCCTTTTTTGTCTTGGGTGGAGGTAGCTCTTGGATTGCCTTTATCTTCGATGGATCCAACTCTATGCCTTTCCTGCTAATGATGAATCCCATTAGTTTTCCCGTGGGTACTCTAAATGCATACTTTGATGGATTCAACTTTAGATTATACCTCCGCAACCTCTCAAAGAACTTTTGTAAGTCATCCAGGTGGTCTGAACTTCTTTTGGATTTGATAACAACATCGTCCACGTACACTTCAATTTCTTTGTGGATCATATCATGAAAAAGGGTAGTCATAGCCCTCATGTATGTTGCACCGTCGTTTTTGAGACAAAAAGGTATTACTATATAGCAATACACCCCCCATGGAGTGATAAACGTTGTCTTCTCTACGTCATCTTCATCCATCAAGATCTAGTGATATCCTACAAAACAATCAACAAATTATTGCAGTTCATGTTCTGCATAATTATCAATGAGTATATGAATATTTGGAAGAAGGAAATCATCCTTACGACTGGCTCTGTTAAGATTTCGATAGTCCACACATATTCTGATTTTTCCATCCTTTTTTGGCACAGGCACGATATTGGCAAACCATGTGGGGTAATTTGTAACTCTAACAATGTTCGCCTCAATTTCTTAGTTACCTCCTCTTTGATCCTTAAACTCAAATCCGGCTTGAATTTTCTTGTCTTTTGCTTAACGGGTAGACAAGTGGGATCAATTTGTAATTTGTGCAAGACAATATCAATGCTTAATCTTAGCATGTCATCATAAGACCAAGAAAATACGTCAACGTACTGCTTAAGCAACTCTATGAACTTTTTCTTTCTTTCATCTTCCAAATGTATGTTAACTCGTGCCTCCTTCATGATTTCCTCATCTCCTAAGTTGACAACCTCTATTTCATCCATATTGGGTTTCTTCTGACTTCAACTTGCTCGATCTCGTGTCATAGATTTTCAGGCTTCATGCTTTCATCATACTCTTTGTTATCTTGTTCATCATTTTCACCTTGCTCGGTTGATTCGTTACATGTCATAACTATTGAACGAGGATTTTTATTAATATGAGGGTTGAAAAGTGCAAAAGGTAAGTAAAAATAAATAGATATTTAAAATAATGAGAAAATTTTAAAGAAAAATAAAGACTTTTTATTTCAAAGCATTCTAGCTTTTAGAAGAGGCAAGAAACAAAAGGTTAGGCATGATTGAGGCCTCAATTTGATCATGCGAATTTTAAATTAAAAACTTCTTTTCCACACTACCGTGACTCTGGTTGAAATAGGGACGAGCTGATGGTCCAGTTCTGCAAGATTTCTCCAGGTTCTGTATCACGAATGGTCAATTTGTTGAGATTTATCTCTTCCTCTTCTCCAGCCATGGCCACGAACAGATTGCCTATTCCTTCTATGATGTGATCATCACCAGCTTGATCTGGAATCAAAGGTTTTTCTAGTACGAAGACTGTATTGCTTTTCCCCTGGTGGAATCTTCCCGAGGCAAGCTCATATCTGAGTATGTTGGTGCCTTTTTGATGCTTCAGCTGGATTGGCTCAACTATGCCATTGGACTTTGGTCCAAGTCCGCTCTTTGGTTGATACCCATACTTCAACATCTCTGACGCAACCATTTTTGTTGCACTATACAATTTTGTATCATCTGGCTCTTCTTCCTCACTGACCCTTACAACTTGCATGATTTCCACAGTGTGAAAAGTGGCTCCGTCTAACTCGTCAGCCATCGGAATAGAATTAACAGAAAGAATAGGGTGACTGAGCTCCCTGTGAATGGTAACCTCTGTGCGACCCCATTCAAACTTTACACACCGATGAAGGGTGGAAGGAACCCCTCTTGCCATGTGAACCCATGGTCTTCCCAACAACAGGTTGTAGTTGGATGATACATCCATCACTTGAAATAGGATGGGGAATTTAGCCAGCCCCACTTGTAACGTGAGATAGATATCTCCAATGACACTTCTTTGCACTCCATCAAAAGCTCTAACTTTCACATGACTTTCCTTTATATCTCTGGCCCATATTAACTCCTAAATCCCTCAAAGTGGTAAAAGGATAGATGTTGCATCCAGAACCACCATCGATTAGAACTCAAGTCATAATCTTATCACCACATTTGACTGCGATGAAATCGCTTTATTGTGCCTAGCCCCTTCCGCAGGCAACTCATCATCATGGAAAGAGATCTTGTTAGCTTCCACTATTCTTCCAATCATTAAAGCTAAGGTTTCACTTGTGGTATCTTTTAGAATGTTCACTCTGTCTAACACTTCCATCAAAGAATTCCTGTTAGCTTCAGAACTCATAAGGAAAGACAAAATGGATATGTGGGATAGCGTCTTCTTCAGCTCCTCTTCGACTAAATAGTCTTTGGGCTGCATCTTCTTCCAAAATTTTGCGGCTTCAAAATCGGTAACATTATTCTTTGGATTCTGTTCTTTTCCAGGATCTCTTTGATTTAGATCCTCTGGGGCATAAAACCTCCCCGACCTAGTCATCACTTGAGCCACGACAATATCAATTGTCTTGCCCTTGGCGCCTGCTCTATAGTCCCACGGGACTGCTTTGGTGTCATATTTAGGATTTCTAGCGATTAGAGTGTTCACTACAACTCTTAGGATATATGTTTGGAAAATCAGAGGATCGCTTAGTTGAACAGTGATAATAGGTTGCGCTGAAGATGTCATGGCATTTGGTTCACCTATGTCGGGACAATCAGGGCCCCCATATTCTTTATCTAGAGTAAGCATGTTGACTTACCAATTCTCATGGTTTGGCAAGGGGTAATTGTTCACATTAGGAGGCGATGAAGTGCATTTGATTACTTCTCTTCTGATAAAAGACTCGATCTGGTTCTTCAAACCATTACAATCTTCGGTGTCGTGTCCTTGGACTCCCGAGTGGTAAGCGCATCGCTTGTTTCCATCAAAATTATGAGGGATTGGATCAGGAAGTTTTCCTTTAACTGGTTGCAGCACTCTCGTTGTCTTAAAACTCTCAAACAATTGGGCATAGGGTTCGGCAATTGGTGTGTAAGCGTGAGCATTTTTAGCTTCTAGATTTGGACGTGATCTCAGTGCATATGCTGGTCTACTTTGGTGGATTGGTGCTTGGACAGGGACATATGGTCTTGGTGTATTTTGGTGTGCTAGTGCTCAAGGTGGATTATAGTGTGGTTGGGTATTATATTCTTGGTATGGGACGTAAGAAGTATGTGCAACAATTTGGGGATTTTTGGGTATCGATGGGATGGTCCTCCCTGTTGGTAAGTGACAGCTGAAACATCCTCCCTTTTCTTCTTGATGCCGCTTATTGAACCCGATTGTATGGCCCTACTTGCAGCTTGCAATGCGACCATCGACTGAATCTTCCCAAATTTGACACCTTCCTTTATGAAGTCTCCCATCTTGACCAATTCTGTGAACTTCTGGCCCATCATTGACACCTTCTTAAGCTCGAATAAAGTACTTTGAGATCTCACTCTCATCTAGTGGTGGTTGCACTCTTGTGACTTCAATTCTCCAACGTCGTGCGTACTCCTGGAAATTATCAGATGGCTTCTTCTGTATGTTGTTCAATGAGAATCTTTCGATTGTAATTTTAGTATTGAATCTGAAACGATTCATGAAGTCGTCATCCATTTCCTGCCAGTCACGCCATTTGCGACGGTCCTGGCGCGTATACCAGGTCAATGTTTCTCCAAACAGACCCCGGATGAACAATATCATCTTTAGCGTTTCATTTCTTCCTACACCGACTAACTTGTCACAGTACACTCTTAAATGTGCGTGAGGGTCACCTATTCTATCATATATGTCAAACTTCGGTGATTTGTACCCTACCGGAATGTCAATGTCTGGACGGATGCACATGTCATCATAATTAAGGTTTTCCATCCCCTTAGTAACTTGTAAGCTTTTCAATTCCTTTCGTAGACCATGAAGTTGGGAATTTATCGATGCATCCTCTTCCAACCAAGCATCTTTCTCTATTTCTGCATATTGATCGACCTCATACGGGATATTAACTGCAGCTGGCGTTGTGAAGGTAGGAGTTCCAGCGGCATATACAGGTGGAGCATGTGGCTCGTAGGGAGTGGCGACTTGTGCCCCAAGTAACTTCTGCATTGTAGGTATGGTAGGGTCGCGATTAGGGAGGTCAGGAACAGTCCTGACTGGGGTTAGAAAAGTTGGTGGAACTCGACCGTGTACGGGAGCATGTTGTGTTTGTTCTGGCTAATTTGGCAAGTCGGCAGGCAGATCATCCTTTGGGAAATAGATAGGCGTCTTGAAAGTAGGGAAAGTGGTAGCCCACAGTTTGGCCAAGTCTCGCACTTGGCATAATTCTTCCCTCAAGATCTCGAGTTCTTGCTGCATGTGAGCCATTTTCTCTTCATTTTGGATGTCTGTCATGTTTCAAGAACCTTTGAGGTTCTCAATAGGTATCATTATGTTTGCAGCGTTGAACTTGTCTTTATCAGTCATCTTTCCTTAGGATCGAAGGTTGTATCGTGAGCCAGCCAGTTTGCAAGTCGACACAAATCAATGCACATTTGGGGATAAATGATGAAAAAGAAAAGAAAACAAAGGAAAAGGAAAACTATGTTAGTTTGGGAGATATTGAAAGATGTAACAGATATGTAAGTGTAACACATATATACGCCAATTTGGCAACATTCAAAATGCATCCTAATATAGAACCTCTTTTTGCCTGAGGTAGGCCTACGTTGTAATTAATTTGATAATAAATGATCCATTTAAACACATTCTAGATTTGGAGCAAACATAACTTAATTGATTAAGGTAGTCTTGGATGTTATATTAAGGTAGGCGATCATAGGCCTAAGAAATGAAAGTACAAGGGTGGCCATAAGGCATACAAGAGGGATAGGTCATACGGCACTTTAAGGAGCTTATGAGAGAGTTCAAAGAAAAAAGAAAATCTACGGCCAGGTTGGGGGATCATCATCATCATCGTCCACTTCATAGTAAGGACTCGGGTAGTACTCTGGAGACTCTTCAGGGTAGTGCTCGGGTGACATATCTATCACCCCTCCATCTCTTGGGTCATAGATGTTAGAACCCGCTTCAGAAACCTCTATGTGGTCTTCCCACACCTCTTTTTCTGGGTCCTCTTCGGGATCCTCCTCTGGGTCTTCTTCAGGGTCCTCTTCAGAATCCTCTTTTGGGTCTTCTTCAAGGTCCTCTTCTGGGTCTTCTTCTTGATCCTCTTCTGTATCCTCTTATGGGTCTTCTTCCTCCTCTTCCTCATCTTCCTCAACCACCTAGATTAAATAATCGAGGGATCCAGGAATTATCTGATTGTACATGGGTGTAGCGAATCCCATGTGAGGAAGCACTAATTTTCTAACCCAATCAATCTGTTGGTTGTCTACAAACCCCCAATTCCCTCGTACGCTTGGATGAGCCATATGACTCATAGCATTCTGCTAAGTGTAATATTCCGGTGTACACCAGCTTTCCTCTCATATGTCCAAATCAATCACATATTCCCACTCGGCTTGCAAATTGTTTATCCGTTCTAGTGAGACTGAAGTGAAGGCCACTTCATGTGATCCCATGACCGATGCGGAATGTCTTGGATAACTCTAAATTACCGCATAACCCAAAGAGGTGCATATGGTTGAATGCCCAATTAGCCCAATTAACTCGATAAAGACAAAATATCGAGTCCTTGCAAATGCCAATCCTATTATCCAAGAAAACTCCCATTGGATGGTATCTCCTGTAAGGTTGTTAAAAAATGTGTGCCACTCTTCCCTTCCTGTCAGTGCGCATACCTAATTTCATAGACAATCTTCGTGGCTTTCTGTCACGCCCCAGAAATTCGTAGACTAAACTAGAGCCAAAAGCTAGGGTTCTAGAGTGTGATATTGAGAATTAGAGTCATAGATAAGACTTTACGTTCTTGGAATAAGGGTTTAGTGGTTGAACGTCAAGCAACATCTTACACCCCGTAACCTTATAGACTAACCTAAGTCTTAGCATGTGGGTTGTCAAGCCTAGAGAGTGGGCAAGGACCTAAGCAAGCAAGGTAGACTAAAAGAGAACTTGTTCTTCGATGGACCTAGTTTCCGATTGGGAAACATGATCTCCCAAGTGACTTAAAAATGCGCCAACGTGCAGTTGGGGTTGCCTAGTGGGTTGTCCCCTTGTTCTAATTTCTGGAAATTTGTGCTAGCTAAGACGTAGCTCGCCGGTTGGATTGGTGAATCGCCAAGATGCCTCCCCCATCGCCTAAGTGGCCTTTTCAACTTAGTGAGCTACTGGAAAATTGGGCGAGCCAAGGGTCCACTTGGAGAGTCGCCTAGTACCCTTGGCCAGCCATGAGAGTGCAAAGGGTGAGGTAAAACGTTTAGAATCCTTAGTTCTTTTCCAAATATGACCCTACATTATTTTATTCCCTTCCTAGCAAGTATATAAGCTAATTAGACTTAAGTTTACCTCAATTAAGTCATTCTCCCTAGAATCCAAAGAAAACCCAACTTCATCCTATCCAAATAAGATTTCTCTCTCTAGAAAACCCCCATTGAAGATGAGATAGAGCTTGAAGCTTGGGTCAAGAACAAAGTCCATTCTTGAGAGCCTGTGCTAGGGCTTTGATTAAAGGTATGCTTAGATTTTCATATATGGGTTCTTCCACCTATAGAGCCCTATTAGTAGTCCCCCAATTGTGGATCAAAAACCCTAACTGAGCTCAGATTCTTCTTACATTATGGGTAGGGTTTGGGTATGATTCCAATCTAGTGGATAATACCCAATTATGATTGATTTAGCTTTGTTTATTGATATTACGATGAGTTCATGTGATTTCTATGGTAAACCCTAGTCTAAATTGATGAATGTGATAATTGTGGGTTTTGCCATTAGAGGTGAAATTGAAGGTTCACGAGTAATCTTCCTAAATCAATGTCATGAATAGTAATTGATCAAACTTAGGATCATATAATCAATAATTGAACTAGACCTTATCAAATATGATTAATCTTGACTTGTAAAGTTAGTATTGAACCTTTATGATCAATTGAGACTAGAATCACCTAGTAATAAAAGATGTGATCAAAATACCTTGAAATCTAGGTATAAAGAAGAGATTAAGAAAGAAACTTTGAGAGTAAGGTTGTGATCATTATAGCTAGGGATTTAGGGTGAAGCTAATGTGATTAACTAATCATGTTAAGGCTTTTAGAGTAAAGTCTGAAAGAGAATAGAAGTCTAATAGGTTGGATTGTGGTGAAAGTCATATAGTCACATAACCTACCTTATGAATTCTTGAGAGATGAAAGTTATAGAATCAATTGAACATT
>JAJOOR010004273.1:0-58933 GCA_036250505.1 Solanum acaule
ACTTACGTGATCATCTAAAAAGTATGACCCGAGAAATCCCATGTTGGCCACATGGTTCTTATGGAGAGTTGAGTTAATATGAACTCGTGTCCCCAATTCGGTACTCAAGACTACTCCCAAAAATACTTTAGCTCATAAGTGTTTTAAACACAACTTTCTTTAGTTTGAGATAATTACTCAAAATCTAGCCCAAAGGCTCACTTGGAATCGATGTTCCCTTTTTCTTGAAAACTAGCCCCAAAGGCTCTTTTGGAATCATAGTTCTTTTCTTACTCAAATGTAAAAACATTTAGAAACTTCTTTGGGAATACATAGTTCCCTAATAACTTTTGAGAAATGAACTCAACTTTAAACTCTTAACTCAACTTGAAACTTGAGACTCTTAGCTTGAAACTCTATACCCTTTACTTGACTTGAAAATTGAGTCTTAAAATGAAGTTAAAACGTTCAATAAAGACTCTTGAACAACTTTAAGAACTTGCTTGACTTGCTTCTTAACTTCCAAGCTTAACTCTTAACTTCACTTGACTTGGAAACTAACTCTCCTTGAATTGGATTTATGGATTCAAGGTGTTTGATCACATGTTATGGATGAGTTCTTGACTTTTAGAAGTACCTTGGAGTGTTGGAAACAACTAGGAAACATAGGTACAATACCAAGGAACATACATGAGAAAGTGGGGGATAAATGAGAAGTCTTGGCGTCCTTGGCGCTCTGCAAGGCACGGAGCGCCAGCCCTCGAAGTTCAGAGGGGGCCTGCTGGCGCTCTGCTAGGTGCGCCGCCCCAAGGGGAAAAGTTCAGAACCCCTTTTGGGGCGCGCTGGCAGACGCAACGCGCCACCCCTTTCCCCAGAAAACTCGACTTTTCTCCTTTGTTTTGCCAACTCTAAACCACCCTAACTTCAAAGGTTTCAACCCCAAACACTAAGGATCATAAAATCCCTCAACATACAAGAGATTCAATTCAAAAACACAACCAAATCATGCCCCAAATCAACAAGGAACTCTAACAACATAATCAACAACATCAACAACACAACCAACAACTTCAACAACACAACCAATCTTTTCTTGAAAATAAAACGAGTTTGGCGTGTGGGGTAAAGAACCAACCCAACACTAGGGACTCACATACCTAGTAGGGATCACCCCCGACGATATCCACGACGATCTTTGACGAAACCTTGCTTCTTCTTCTCTTTCTCCTCTTCTTCTCCTCTTCACTCTCAAACCCTAACTCTCACTCTTTAAAATGGAACAAACTGATCTAAAAATCAGTCTAACACAACAATATAACCAAAGGAATTGGTTAGGGAAAAGACCAAAATGCCCTTAAAAATTTCCGGACGGATTTCCCCGCCAACTGCCCAACTTCCAAAGGGCATAACTCACTCATACAAACTCGGAATTGAGCAAAATCGGTGGCGTTGGAAAGATCATTCCACGAACTTTACAAACATAACTGGAACTACACCTAACTCATCCTGAGATAAAAGTTATGACTGCTCAAAGTTGGCCAAAAACTCACCTTTTTCCCATACTTAGCCAAATTTCCAGATTTTTAAAATTCTTTTCAAAAATGAAAATTTCCAATTTTTTTAAGCCTCTTTGTAGTTATTTCAAATTGCCAGATGTTACGGAATATAATAAATGTAATGTCTTAAAAAATGTAATAGGGAAATAACTATAATTAATGATAAGGGTAAATTAGGAATTAAGTGTAACAATTATCCATTGATTCATAAAATGGACAAATACAGTTGAATATTCCAAAATAGTATAGTGGACAACTATTATTGGTCGGAGGGAGTACTTGTTTTCCTTTTTTTTTTTTGGAAACTACATAAACGTACCATAAAACCTAAACTAATTACAAGTTCATACCCAAACCCAAAGTAATTCCTAATATACCGATTCTCTCATAAATAATTATAGCTCATACCCCCCCCCCCCTCATTTCGGGCCACTTTCTTATTCAAACCCACCCAGTTTAAAGCCCAACCGTTTGGCCCACTTTCTTATTCAAGCCCAGTAGGTTTATCGTCCAACTGTCATACCCAAGTTAAACTAAGTGGAGCAACATACATCAATTTTAACTACAAGCAGTTCTACCATCATTTTCCTTCATCTTGGTGATTCTATTCCGTCATTGTCAGTCCAATTTACTCAACTTTGTGTGTGGCAGTTCTTCCTTTATTCCACTTATATTCAATTTTGTTTTTTCAATACGCTTAATTTTGAATCAATTTTTATTTCTCTGTGGTTTTTTGATCGAAATGTAGCAACTAGTTGTTGGTGGGGTCATTATTCTATTTATGCAAGTTTTGTTGACAATGCTAGTGATGATAATATTAGTAATGTAGGTGACCAGGAGTCGAGAGTTTCTAGCATGTTTGGGCCAAGGTTTTCACTTAATTCGGAGGATGGCAACAGAGAAGATAATGTTGGCTTAAATGACAAATTCGATCATGGAGATGTTAATGTTGGAACTAACCTCAATCCAGTTGTGAGTGTTAGCAAGCCTGATCAAAACCCTGATATTACGAGTGACAAAATGGAGATTGATTTGAAGAGGAAAGGGAAGGCATACATGTTTTGTGATGAACAATTCCATAAAAAACAACATATTGGTACTCCTTAGCTATTACAATTCGCAGCTACACTTTGTTTTTCTATGTATTTGTATTCGTTATAGTTTTTTGCGAATTTCGAAGAAAGAGATACAAATACAAACTGATATGAATATATATTAGGAGGAGAGAGGTGAACGAGATCGAGAGAGGGAGGAGAGAGGAGAGAGGAGAGAGGATTTATGCATGTTGTTGTGAATACCAATATTGTTGACTCAAAATATAAATATAGTTTTTCGAATACAATTGATATAACATACAAAACTCTTACTTATATTTGATTAAATATAATAGATACATAATACATTTGAGTAGATTTCTTCTTATTGGCAGGGGCGAGAGATGGAGAAGGCAGTGGGAGGAGAGGCAAGGGAGAGGGAGAGAGGAGAGAGAAATTTACTATAAAACCATACTTATAGCTACGAATTGTACTTACTTAAATAACAGTGATTTATCGTAAATACATATTACATGTTTGCATGTTTGTGTAATTTTTCCTACTTTTTTTTATTCTTCAAACCAAATGACGTGAGAATACTTGCTCAATCTTTCTATCTCATGATTGAGAAGGAATAGGATCTCAGAAAAAGGAACCATAGTATTTGTTAGAGCTTAATTGGGAAGCATGTAAAAAATCGTATTAGTTTGATTTAACCATTTTTATTACTATCTTGAATATTTTCGTGATAAGAAATTATCTTGATAAATAATACTCTATCACTCTTATAACCTATATAAAAAGTTAAAATTAAGTTTGAACCCGCATAAAACCGCATAAACTTGCAACTTGCCCCACTCTACATTAGTTTTTAACACACTTCAACACGCCCCTGCAGAACCTTAAAACCTCCCCCACTCCACATAGCCTTAGAACTGCCCGACATCCACTCCACCCTATTGCCATCCCTATGTGCGAAGTAGAAGAAATTTTTTCTATTTTGAGCCAAAGACTAGAATAGTAGAATGCTTTTATCAATTGTAGTTGGCAAAGGTAAGTTGAGGCCTAAAGGTAAGAAATTGATAATAAGATGGTGACATACCATTTGGTTGTGTAGTGAGTTGGCAAATCCCTTAATATTCCTCTTGCAGAAATTAGCAAACCACACTAAAATAAGCAATATTAGTGTTTTTTCTCCTTTTTTATACAACAATAATATTATCATATGAGAGGACACTACAAAAAAGTTTTCATCACTACTGTCTAACTGCCAATTGGCTCTCTAATTTACATAATCTACAAAGCAAAATGAGAAAAGGAAGTACCTAAAAGAATTCCCAAGAGAAAACTAAAAGCGAAGTGACATATTTTACTAAGAACAACCATGTAGTTGTCAAATTTCAATGTCTGCTAATTCTCATCCACTGCAACAATCATAAGTCCCTTCTAGTTCTCGGAGTTGACGCACCTGAGTGATGCCTTTGGACTGGCTGAGTTCCAGAGTCGTACTTCTGGGAAGCAAGATAGTTAATGGTTGTAACCACGTCTGCTATGAGAGGCGCATGTTGGGCTGCTCCTGGACACACATTGCTGCTATTGCAAGAGCTTGATACAAGCCTCTAACTGGATACTGACCTTGAAGCTTTGGATCTGCCATTTGTGAGAACTTTCTACGGTCTTTGAACAATGGTCGAGCCTGCAAATTTTGAAATGTAGCTCTAAGGTATAAATTTCTTACCCATAAGTTGCTTGACAAACCAAGAGCTATGAAACTCTTATTCATTGGGCAACAAACTATATGACAGGATTTAGAGACAGTGAGCTAAATAATTTGCAATGCTAACAATCTAGAAGTGAAGCAAGGAACTGGATAAAACTAAGCAGGTAGGTGCAGGTTGGTATACAATAAACACACATGAGATTATCCGAGAAGCAACTAACTGGACAAGGCACTCAAAAGCACAACTATTTGAATAAAGATATGGACTATTGTTGATGACTTGATATCAAATGACACTGACAACATTTCAGCCAAAAGGTTCTGATTTGTATATAAGATTGGTTGTATTTCATAGAGAATCATATCTTTTGTAGATTCTCTAGTTTTAGGTGTACTACTTGTACACTAGAGTTGTTCCCAACATTTAAAAAAAATATTTACCTTATCATGAGGAAAAAAAGAAGATATATACAAATGTGATGCAATAACTTGAAGACCAACTAGAGGTCTAGCAGAGAGCAGCATTAAATGCCTAGAACCCAAAGAACAACAGAATATATTCAAGTCCCAATGAACATTTGAGTGGCTGATTCAGAGATAAAGCACGGAAAATAATTGAGAAACCTTGCACATAATAAAAACCGCAACAGATTGGTCGTGCAACATATAATAAGCATGTACTAACTAGTTAAAGATTAAAGAAAAGACACATAAACTACACATCTTAAGTTGTTCCATCACACTGTTAGAACAAGTGACACCATAAAGTTAACACATTAACAGAAAAATCAATTTCTCTTACCTATGCAACCAGATTCTGCTCTCCAGCAGCTCTTGATGTGTCAATTGCCCTTCTACCAGTAATAATTTCTAGAAGAACTACTCCAAAACTATAAACATCAGATTTAAGTGTAAGCTACCCCGTCATTGCATATTCTAGTGCACAATAACCATAGGTTCCCGTGACTCTGGTGGAAACATGGGTCTTGTTGCCTACAGGTCCCAACTTGGCCAACCCAAAATCAGATAGCTTGGGATTGTAGTCTTCATCAAGCAAAATATTAGAACATTTTAAATCTCTGTATATAACAGGGGTATTCACTTTATCATGCAAGTACTTAAGGCCCTTGGCAGCACCAATAACTATTTTCATTTTTGTATTCCAGGCTAGTCGTGTTTTGTCGGGTGAAAGCTCTGGATTATTTAACCAAATACATGATAAATTAGATGCAACATCATCCGAGCTATACGTGCTGACAGAATTCTTATCCGGTAAGAGGGAATAGAAATAGGACGGGTGTTGGGCTCTAAATCTACGGCAAAATCAATGTCACGTTCTGGGGGTAGACCAGGTAGGTCTGTAGGGAACACATCTTCAAACACTCTAACCACAGGAACTGAGTCAACTGAAGGGCCCTCCCTACTCACATCTCTCACATAGGCCAAATAAGCTAAACCCCAGAAGCAACCAACCGCCTAGCCCGCATAAAAGAGATGATCCCTGTCGGTGTGTGACTATAAGCACCCTGCCACAACACTGGGGGATTGCCAGTCATGGCTAAGGTAACAGTCTTGGCGTAGCAGTCCAAGACCGCATGGTAGGGGGATAACTAGTCCATGCCCAGAATCACATCAAAATCAACCATATCTAGCAGAATAAGATTAACTCTAGTATCATAACCCTGGATAGTCACTAAGCAAGATCACAATACCTGATCCACTACTAAGGACTCACCTACTGGGGTTGAAACATGAACTGGCTCTGCCAAAGACTTAGACCTCAAATCCCAATCGGGGAGCAAAATAAATAGTTACATACGAGAATATGGACCCGAGATCAATTAATACTGTAGCAGACTGATGGCATAATGAAAGCGTACCTATGATGACATTGTTAGATGCCTCAGCTGCTGCCCTCATCATGGCTGCGTAGAAATGGCCCTGAGCACCTCTGCCCAATGCGTCCGATCTACCACCTGACCTTCCTCCCCGAGCTCCACCTCTGGTACCCTGTCGGCTATCTTGACGATCCTAGTACTGACCACCACCTCTAGCTGGAGAGTGCATTGCTGAAACTGGTCTAGGTTCAAGGGGGGCTGGTACAATCTCCCCTTGCCCTCGCCAAAGGCACCCTCTTGACCAATGGTCAAGAGCACCGCAATCAAAACACCCCGAAGCTGAACACCCTGAAATAACCCGACCGCGGGAAGAAGGGAGGGAATCTGATCCCCTGGAACTTTGGCCCGTACTAGGACCACCCTGCTGATGCTACCCTCCCTGAGAAACAAGTAATGCCGCCTAAACAGGCCGACTGGACTGACTCTGCTGGAACCTCTGGCGGAGACTATCATAAGAGTCTCTCCCTCTAGTATGGGACCCGTTGTAGCTGCCCTAGTAGCGTACCCTCTTATTGCTGCCCCCTTGGGCCTCGCGATGACTATGCTCTATGGATCGGACATGGTCGACCACATCAAGAAATGAACGGCTGACCGAAATCAAATGCTCTGTGTCGACCCTCAAACGGTACCGCAAACCACGTGCAAAACAACAAACTCTCTCCTCATCCGTGGGCAGGATCATAGTAGCAAGTTGAGACAACTCATGGAACCTCGCCTCGTACTCTGAGATGGTCAAAGGGTCCTGCTCCAATCTGGAGAACTGATCACGAAGCTTATCCCTGACGCTCCGTGGCATGAATCGGGCCAAGAAAGCTTCTGAGAATTCACGCCAAGATATATGAGGCAATCCAGCTGGCCTGGATTCTCGATACGAGCGCCACCACTGCCTGGCTGACCCACAGAACTGATGAGCGGTGAAGTCAGCTCCTCTCGACTCCAAGAGGAATAATGACTGTAGGTGCTCCTTGCAAGTGCGTTGGAACTCGTAGGTGTCCTCCCCAATCACCCTTGAGAATATCGGCGGTGCCAACCTCTGGAATACCCCGAGCATCTTTTGTCCGCGCAGTGGCATCTCCATGTCCTTTAAGTCTGGCAGGGCGGCCACATGAATTGGTGGCGGCTGACCCTGCGCCGCTGGAGCGGGAGCTGGAGCTGGTGCTGGTGCCTGAAGCATCTCCCCAATAACTGCTAATATCTGAGTCAGCAGGGCATGAAGATCATGTGTTGTAGCTGGTGCGGGTGGTGGCTGGGCTGATCCCAACCCCACTAGTTGTGGAGGTACATATGCTGCCTTGGGCTTCTTCTCCTTATCTCGGGCCGGTGCTGCGGTCCTGCCTCGACCTCAGGGTCGACGTCTACCCCAAGCTGGGGTTTTGTCTGCAGGCTCGGGTGCAACAACCCTGGCCGCAGCGCCTCGCGTACGAGCCATCCCCCGAAAGAGTAAAATAAGTGAGATTTCAAGAAACCAATAAGGCACACGTTGCACGAAAGAGCAACAAAAGAGAAAATCTTCCTAAAGACATCCTGTAGCCTCCCGAAGATAAGTTACAGATGTCTCTGCACTGATCCGCAAGAGTCTACTAGACGTTAGCTCTGTACAATTGAGACTGGTGAACCTGGGGTTCTGATATCAACTTGTCACGACCCGATTCCTCGAGTCATGATGACACTTACTATAACCCACCATTAGATAAGCCAACCCGTAACCCGGAACAACAAGTAATGGGTCTGAGGGGTAGAAACTAAACAATAGTAGGCAAAATTTAAGATAACAATATAAACAGGCGGAAGCAAACCAAAACATATATACAAATAAAGATCCCTCCTAGAACCTGGAAGTCACTAGTACAGAGATACTAACAAAACGAGTACAAATCTCAAAACTGGACCACATAAATTGGACTGTCTCGAAAGGTAAAAGACAAGTCTATATATATACAGATGGAGATTGAAATAGTACAAAACGCCATGTGCTCACCTCCATCTCCAGATTAGACTACTCCAAATTGGATCAACGGTAGCCACTGGTGCTCGGACCTGCATCACGAAACAGATGCAGAGCATAGCATGAGTACCACAACAACAGGTACCCAGTAGGCATCATAGGTCGATTGAACTTGAAAAATAAAGGCAATCTGAAAAGAAGGAATAACAGAAACAGAGGTCAAGAGCGGAAATCTAAGTAACAATGGAATGCATACGAGTGTAGAAAGAACTAACTAAAGTAATCTATAACTAACTACACCTAACTGGACCCCCATAAGCCCAGAAGGTACACTCGAGCGCAAGTTTAATTAAAACTCGAACGGACCCCCATAAGCCCGACGAGTATACAAAATAACTATAACCTAAGAGAACTGCATATGAGAACCCAAAAGTGGAGAACATCGAACCAGAACCACAACCCCAATTAGTAGAATTTGACAGTACGGAGGCCGGACCTCGAACCGGATGCTCACCAAAAGTACCCAAGTAACCAATCACAAGTATCAAGTAACTGAGGCCGGACCTCTAACCGGATGCTCTGTATAAGTATATGAGTGATAGAGGCCGGACCTTAAACCGGATGCTATAAATAAGTATCTCAACGATAGAGGCTGGACCTTAAACCGGATGCTTTATATAAGTATCTGAGTGATAGAGGCCGGACCTTAAACCAGATGCTCTATATAAATATCTGGGCAATATAGGCCGGACCTTAAATCGGATGCTCTATATAAGTATCTGAGCGATAGAGGCCGGACCTTAAACCGGATGTTCTATATAAATATCTGGGTGATAGAGGCTGGACCTTAAACCGAATGCTCTATAAAGGTGCCAATGTAGCTGCTGAAAGATTCCCAATAGATCCATGCTTATAAATGTCTGTGGAACGCCGTCCACACTTTGCCAATCAATGTAAGTCCTTGGAACCGAATCAAAAATCAAATTCACATCGCGAAGCTGAACTATTGTCGCTGACGTAACTCGTAAAGCCGTAAAATAGGGGAAAATAAGGATAGATATCGTTGGAGCAAGCGTATCGCCTAACTAAGGCCCAAACTATCAGACTCAAGTTTGCTACACCAGTCTACAGGGATCTAAGCTGGTCGAGCGACGTCGGGGCAAAACTAAGGCCTATTGGATCCGAATCAAGTATTTCTAAGGCAAGCTCTAGTCAAACCTAAACTAAGGCCCAACATGCTTAAGATAAACAGTAATCAAGCATTCAAGCACTCCACATAGCAATGAGGGTCAATTAGTAACACATAACGTTCTCACAGTTACCCGATAATTCTCGAAAGAGGCTGAAACATGATTTCTAACCACCTATGCATGATTCAATAACTACCAACCCCAAATCCCAACTAATCAACATGAATTCACACTATCAAGCTCAATCTAAGAGAAGGAATCCGTAGCCTACCTGTAGGCCGATCACGCGCGCCCCAAAATCACTCCTCCGGAGCTCTTCCTTTCCGAACGGCCTAGAAATATTGCCACGCTATCAAAAATAGAGTCACAACGTTATTACCAATATTTAGACACTAAAATCGCAAGAAACGGAGAAGGACCAATTTCGAGGTCAAAACGAGAAAAGTGGCACCCGCGTTGGAAATTCCGGAATTAACCCCAAAAGTAGGTCCTAACCAGTTCCCCCAGCTGATGTCCCAAAATGGGACACAATTCAGGGCTCTGGAACAACACAATATCAATATGCAACCAAAACCCAATTTTTTTTCAAGAACTAGAAATGGGACAGTAGCTGAATAAGTAAATTTACCAGAAACGGGAGGTCTACAATGAATTATGACAACACCACGATGTTCTCCTCGAAAAACCACTCAAGATAGCCTCAAGAATCACTGAAATCGGACCTAAAATGGCTAAGAAAACAACTCTCAAAAATTCCAAAATCAAGCTCACAATAAGGGGTCGTGGCAGAAGGTATTTTACAAAAATTACCTCAAACGGGGACCCCAAATCGATTTCCAAGGTCACCAACGCGTTCCTTGAGAAAAACCCCACTAGATGAACCTTTGAATCACTGAATTTGGACTTGAAATGAGAGAGTTAAGCCCTTTTAAAGTTTTAGAAAAATGCTGAATTTTTTGCACTAGTGCACCAGATTTTCAGCATAATTTGGAAACTTAAAAACTCCGACGGGGAACTCCGAACTCGTTCGGAACCCCGTGCACGCAAACGAGATAAGCAAACATACCGAAATTAATATTCCGGACTCAATGGCATAGCCAAAATATCCATACGAGGTCATCTCGATAAAAAGTGGGTCCCACACCCAAATGTCATTTTAAGTCAAAAACCACAAAAGGCTCGAAAAAATATCAGAAACCTCAGGACACAAAAGAAGGTCAATATAGACCAAACTTGACATTCCAAAGCTAACCGCGCTGGTGGAATTCTCATTCGAGCGCGTACACTAAGAATGTTGACTAAAGTCAAACTTAGGCTTAAACTTAAAGTTATAACGCCTAATTGCACCGACTCACACTGAAAACCTCGGGAGTCATGCCGACCAAGCAACTAGCCTAAAATGACCCTTCTGGAGCTGATGGAATAGTAAGAATTGGATTCCGATGTCATCTTCTTGAACTTTTGATATAAAATGATCGTTCAAGGTTCAATAGCTCCAAAACACAAAAACTCGCACCATAACCAAACGAACGACCAGGTGACCGAACTATCAGTCCCAACAAGTCAAAATGACTTGGGGTCGCTAAAGGAACGCTTTAAATGACACACAGAAGGCAAGACACATAAATGAACAGGAGGGTCATTACAATATCCATTACTAAAAAGTACTTTTGTACGCGAAAGAAAGGATAAAGATATACCTGAGGGCTCAAATAAGCTGGGGAACTGCTCCTGCATCTCCTGCTCGGTCTCCCAGGTAGCCTCCTCGACTGGACGATGCCTCCAACAGATCTTAACAACAGGAATGGCTCTCGACCGCAACTGCTTGATATCTATGGCTAGAATGGCAATCGGCTCCTTTATAAAGGTCAGACGATCATCCAACTCAACTGAATCATACTGGAGCACATGAGACTCATCAGGAACATACCGCCGTAACATCGAGGCATGGAACACCGGGTGGATGGCTGAAAATGCTAGAGATAGGGCCAACTCATAAACAACCTCCCCAACTGTCTGGAGTATCTCAAAAGGCCCAATGTACCTGGGGCTAAGCTTGCCTCGCCTCCCAAATCTCATCACGCCCTTCATGGGAGATACTCGGAGAAATACCCGGTCGCCAACTGCAAACCTCAACGGCTGACGCTTGTGATCCGCGTAACTCTGAAGTCTACTCTTAGCCATTCTGAGCTTATCATGAATCACCGTTACCTGGTCCAAGGTCTCCTGAAGCAAATCTTTACCGCACGGCCTAGGCTCTACAGACTCAAACCAACCAACTGGAGGGCGATAACGCCTACCATATAAGGCCTCGAACGGGGCCATCTGAATACTAAAGTGGTAGCTGTTGTTCTACGCAAACTCTACCAAAGGCAAGAACTGGTCCCACTAACCTCCAAAAACTGTAACACAGGCCCACAACATATCCTCAAATGCTGCTCATGGTCACTCCGATTCCGCGAGTACACCAGTATGTCATCAATGAAGACGATAACAAATGGATCAAGGTATGGCCTGAACACACGTGTCATCAAGTCCATGAAGGCGGCAGGGGGATTAGTCAACCCAAAAGACATCACAAGGAACTCATAGTGGCTGTAACGAGTCCTAAATGCAGTCTCAGGGATGTCCGCTGCCCTAATCCTCAGCTGATGGTACCCGGACCTCAAATCAATCTTAGAAAACACGGCGGCACCCTGAAGCTGGTCAAGAAAGTCATCAATACTAGGCATAGGGTAACGGTTATTCGCCGTCACCTTGTTCAACTGCCTGTAGTCAATGCACATCCTCATAGTCCTGTCCTTCTTCTTCACAAACAGAACATGAGCACCCCAAGGCGACACACTTGGATAGATGAACCCCTTACCTAAGAGGTCCTCTAACTGTCAGGCTCCAAATCTACGGCAAAATCAATGTCACGTTTTGGGGGTAGGCCAGGTAGGTTTGTAGGGAATGAATCTGCAAACACTCTAACCACAGGAACTGAGTGAACTGAAGGGCCCTCCCTACTCACATCTCTCACATAGGCCAAATAAGCTAAACACCCAGAAGCAACCAACCGCCTAGCCCGCATAAAAGAGATGATCCCTATCGGTGTGTGACTATAAGCACCCTGCCACAACACTGGGGGATTGCCAGGCATGACTAAGGTAACAGTCTTGGCGTAGCAGTCCAAAACCGCATGGTAGGGGGATAACCAGTCCATGCCCAGAATCACATCAAAATCAACCATATCAAGCAGAATTAGATTAACTCTAGTATCATAACCCTGGATGGTCACTAAGCAAGATCGCAATACCCGATCCACTACTAAGGACTCACCCATCGGGGTTGAAACATGAACTGACTCTACCAAAAACTCAAACCTAATACCACAATCAGGGAGCAAAATAAATAGATACATACGGGAATATGGACCCGAGATCAATTAATACTGTAGCAGGCTGATGGCATAATAAAAGCGTACCGGTGATGACATCGTCAAATGCCTCAGCCGCCGCCCTCGCCGGGGCTGCGTAGAAATGGCCCTGAGCACCTTTGCCCGGTGAGTCCGATCTACCACTTGACCTGCCTCCCTGAGCTCCACCTCTGGTACCCTGTCGGCTATCCCGACGGTCCTAGTCCTGACCACCACCTCTATCTGGAGAGGGCATTGCTGAATGGTCTAGGTACAAGGGGAGCTGGTACAATCTCCCCTCTCCCTCGCCAGAGGCACCCTCTGGACCAATGGTCAAGAGCACCGCATTAAAAAACACCCCAAAGATGAACGCCTTGAAGTAACCCAACCGCAGTAAGAAAGGAGGGAATCTGATCCCCTGGAACTCTGGCCCGTACTAGGACCACCCGGCTGATGCTGGCCTCCCTTAGAAGCAGGTAATGCCGCCTGAACAGACAGCCTAGACTGACTCTGCTGGAACCTCTTGCGGGGCCTATCATAATAGTCTCTCCCTATAGTTTGGGACCCGTTGTAGCTGCCCTGGTAGCGTTCCCTTTTATAGCTGCCCCTTTGGGCCCGCGATGAATATGCTCCATGGATAGGGCATGGTTGACCACATCAAGAAATGAATGGCCAGCTGAAACCAAATGCTCTGTGTCGACCCTCAAACGGTACCGCAACCAACGTGCAAAACAACGAACTCTCTCCTCATCCGTGGGCAGGATCATAGTAGCAAGTCGTGACACTCATGGAACCTCGCCTCGTACTCTGAGACGGTCTTAGGGTCCTGCTCCAATTTGGAGAACTGATCACGAAGCCTATCCCTGACGCTCCATGGCATGAACCGGGACAAGAAAGCCTACGAGAACTCACGCCATGATTTAGGAGACGATCCAGCTGGCCTAGAATCTCGATACGAGCGCTACCACTGCTAGTCTGGCCCAAGAAATTGATGAGCGGTGAAGTCGGATCCTCTCGACTCCAAGAGGCATAATGACCGTACCTGCTCCTGGCGAGTTAGCTGGAACTCGTAGGTGTCCTCCCCAATCACCCTCTGAGAATATCGGCGGTGCCAACCCCTGGAATACACCGAGTATCTTCTGCTCGCGCAGTGGCATCTCCCTGTCCTTTAAGTCTGGCAGGGCGGCCACATGAATTGGTGGAGGCTGAACATCTGGTGTCGCTGCGGCAGGCTGACCCTGCGCCGCTGGAGCGGGAGCTGGTGGTGGAACTGGTGCTGGTGCCTCACGCATCTCCCCAATAGCTGCTAATATACGAGTCAGCAGGGCATGAAGATCAGGAGCTGTTGCTGGTGCGGGTGGTGGCTGGGATGGTCCCGGCACCACTGGCTGTGGAGGTACATATACTGCCAGGGGATCCTTCTCCTTATCTCGGGACGGTGCTGCGGTCCTGCCTCGACCTCGGGGTCGGCGTCTACCCCTAACAAGGGCTCTGTTTGCAGGCTCGGGAGCATCAACCCCGGCCGCGCCACCTCGCGTACGAGCCATCCCTCGAAAGAGAGAAATAAGTGAGATTTTAAGAAACCAATAAGGTACATGTTGCACGAAAGTCAAACAAAAGAAAAAATCTTCCTAAAGACATCCTATAGCCTCCCGATGATAAATTACGGACGTCTCCGCACCGACACGCAAGACTCTACTAGACGTTAGCTCTGTACAAGTGAGACCGGTGAACCTGGGGCTCTGATATCAACTTGTCATGACCCAATTCCTCGAGTCATGATGGCACCTACTATAATCCACCAGTAGGTAAGCCAACCCGTAACTTGGAACAACAAGTAATGGGTCCGAGGGGAAGAAACTAAACAATAGTAGGTAAAATTTAAGATAAAATATAAACAGGCGGAAGCAAACCAAAAAATATATATAAATAAAGATCTCTCCCAAAACTTGGAAGTCACTAGTACAAAGCTACTAACAAAATGAGTACAAATCCCAAAACTGGACCACAGAAACTGGACTGTCTCGAAAGGTAAAAGACGAGTATATATATACAGATGGAGACTGAAATAGTATAAAACGCCGTGTGCTCACCCCCATCTCCGGATCAGACTACTCCAAACTGGATCAAAGCTAGCTACTGGTGCTCGGACCTGCATTACGAAACAGATGCAGAGCGTAGCATGAGTACCACAACAACAGGTACCCAGTAGGTATCATAGGCCGACTGAACTTGAAAAATAAAGGCAATATGAAAAGAAGGAATAACACAATTAGAGGTCAAGAGCGAAAAGCTAACTAACAATGGAATGCATACGAGTGTAGAAAGAACTAACTAAAGTAATCTATAACTAACTACACCTAACTGGACCCCTATAAGCCAGAAGGTACACTCGTGCGCAAGTGTAATTAAAACTCGAAAGGACCCCCATAATCCCGACGAGTACACAAAATAACTATAACTAAAGAGAACTGTATAGGAGAACCCAAAAGTGGAGAACATCGAACCAGAACCTCAACCTCAATTAGTAGAATCTGACAGTACGGAGGCCGGACCTCGAACCAAATGCTCACCGAAAGTACCCAAGTAACCAATCACAAGTATCAAGTAACTGAGGCAGGACCTCTAACCGGATGCTCTGTATAAGTATATGAGTGATAGAGGCCGGACCATAAACCGGATGCTCTATATAAATATCTCAGCGAAAGAGGTCGGACCTTAAACCGGATGCTCTATATAAGTATCTGAGCGATAGAGGCCGGACCTTAAACCGGATGCTCTATATAAATATCTGGGAGATAGAGGCCGGACCTTAAACCGGATGCTCTATATAAATATCTGAGCGATAGAGGCCGGACCTTAAACCGAATGCTCTATATAAATATCTAGGCGATAGAGGTCGGACCTTAAACCGGATGCTCTATAAAGGTGCCAATGCAGCTCCTGAAAGAGTCCCAATCAATGCATGATCCAATAACTACCACCTATGCATGATCCAATAACTACCAACCCCAAATCCCAACTAATCAACATGCATTCACACTCTCAAGCTCAATTTAAGAGAAGGAATCCATAGCCTACCTGTTGGCCGATCACGCGCGCCCCAAAATTACTCCTCCGGAGCTCTTCCTTTCCGAACGGCCTCGAAATGTTGCCACACTATCAAAAATAGAGTCACAACGTTATTACCATCGTTTAGACACTAAAATCACAAGAAACAGAGACAGACCAATTTCGGGGTCAAAACGGGGAAAATGGGACCCGCGCTGGAAATTCTGGAAATAACCCCAAAAGAAGGTCCTAACCAGTTCCCCCAGATCATGTCCCAGAGTGGGGAACAGGCTCTGGAACAACACAATATCAACATGGAACCAAAACCCAAATTTTTTTCAAGAACTAGAAGTGGGACAACAGCTGAATCAGTAAATTTACCAGAAACGGGAGGTCTACAGTGAATTACGACAACACCACGACGTTCTCTTTGAAAAACCACTCAAGATACCCTCAAGAATCACTGAAATCAGACCTAAAATGGCTTAGAAAACAAGTCTCAAAAATTCCAAATCAAGCTCACAATATGGAGTCGTGGTAGCAGGTATTTTACAAAAATTACCTTAAACGGGGACCCCAAATCGGTTTTCGAGTCTACCAACGCGTTCCTAGCAAAAAACCCCACAAGATGAACCTTTGAATCACTGAATTTGGACTTGAAATGAGAGAGTTAAGCCCTTTTAAAGTTTTAGAAAAATGCTGAATTTTCTGTACTAGTGCACCAGATTTTCAGCATAATTTGGAAACTTAAAATCTCCGACGGGGAACTCCGAACTCGTTCGGAACCCCGTGCACGCAAACGAGATACGCAAACATACCAAAATTGATATTTTGGACTCAATGGCACAATCAAAATATCCATACGAGGTTATCTCGATAAAAAATGGGTCCCACTCCCAAATGTCATTTTAAGTCAAAAACCACAAAAGGACTCGGAAAAATATCGGAAACCTCGGGACACAAAAAGAGGTCAACCTAGACCAAACTTGACATTCTGGAGCTAACTGCGCTGGCGAAATTCTCATCCGAGGGCGCTCACTCAGAATGTTGACTAAAGTCAAACTTAGGCTTAAACTTAAAGTTAAAACGCCTAATCGCACCGACTCACACTAAAAACCTCGGGAGTCATGCTGACCAAGCAATTGGCCTAAAGTGACTCTTCTGGAGCAGATGGAATCATCAAAATTGGATTCCGATGTCATCTTCTTGAACTTTTGATAGAAAATGATCGTTCAAGGTTCATAAGCTCCAAAATACTAAAACTCGCACCATAACCAAACGAACGACCAGGTTACTGAACTGTCAGTCCCAGCAAGTCATAAATGACTTGGGGTCGCTAAAGGAACGCTCTAAACAACACATAGAAGGCAAGACACAGAAATAACCAGGAGGGTCATTACAATATCCAATACTAAAAAGGACTTTCGTCCGCGAAAGAAAGGATAAAGATATACCTGAGGGCTTAAATAAGCTGGGGAACTACACCCGCATATCCTGCTCGGTCTCCTAGGTAGCCTCCTCGACTGGACGATGCCTCCAACGGACATTAATAACAAGAATGGCTCTCGACCGAAACTGCTTGACATCTCTGGCTAGAATGGTAATCGGCTCCTCTATAAAGGTCAGAGGATCATCCAACTCAACTAAATCATACTGGAGCACATGGGACTCATCAGGAACATACCGCCGCAATATCGAGACATGGAAAACTGGGTGGATGGCTGAAAATGCTAGAGATAGAGCCAACTCATAAGACACCTCCCCAACTGTCCAGAGTATCTCAAAAGGCCCAATGTACCTGGGCTAAGCTTGCCTCGCCTCCAAAATCTCATCACGCCCTTCATGGGCGATACTCGGAGAAATACCCGGTCGCCAACTGCAAACCTCAACGGCTGATGCTTTTGATCCGCGTAACTCTGATATCTACTCTTAGCCATTCTGAGCCTATCCTGAATCACCCTTACCTGGTCCAAGGTCTCCTGAATCAAATCTGTACCACGCGACCTAGGCTCTATAGACTCAAACCAACCAACTGGAGGGCGATAACGCCTACCATATAAGGCCTCGAAAGTGGCCATCTGAATACTAGAGTGGTAGCTGTTGTTGTACACAAACTCTGCCAAAGGCAAGAACTGGTCCCACTAACCTTCAAAATCCGTAACACAGGACGGTTGTCGGGCTCCAAATCTATGTCAAAATCAATGTCACGTTCTGGGGGTAGGCCAGGTAGGTCTGTAGGGAACACATCTGCAAAATCTCTAACCACAGGAACTAAGTCAACTGAAGGGACCTCCCTACTCACATCTCTCACATAGGCCAAATAAGCTAAACACCCAGAAGCAACCAACCACCTAGCCCGCATAATAGAGATGATCCACGTCGGTGTGTGACTATAAACACCCTGCCATAACACTGGGGATTGCCAAGCATGGCTAAGGTAACAGTCTTGGCATAGTAGTCCAAGACCGCATGGTAGGGGGATAACTAGTCCATTCCCAGAATCACATCAAAATCAACCATATCTAGCAGAACAAGATCAACTCTAGTATCATAACCCTGGATAGTCACTAAGCAAGATCGCAATACCTAATCCACTACTAAGGACTCACCCACCGGGATTGAAACATTAACTGGCTCTGCCAAAGACTCAGAGCTCATACCCGAATCGGGGAGCAAAAGAAACAGATACAAATGAGAATGTGGACTCGAGATCAATTAATACTGGAGCAGGCTGATGGCATAATAAACGCATACCTATGAAGACATTGTCATATGCCTCAGCCGCCGCCCTCGCCGGGGCTGCGTAGAAATGGCCCTGAGCACCTCTGCCCGGTGTGTCTAATCTACCACCTGACCTACCTCCTCGAGCTCCACCTCTGGTACCTTATCGGCTATCCCGGCGGTCCTAGTCCTGACCACCACCTTTAGCTGAAGCGTGCATTGTTGAAACTGGTCTAGGTGCAAGGGGAGCTAGTACAATTGCCCTTTGTCCTCGTCGGAGGCACCCTCAGGACCAATGGTCAAGAGCACCTCAATCAAAACACCCCGAAGTTGAATGGCCTGAAGTAACCCGACCGTAGTAAGAAGGGAGGGAATCTGATTCCCTTTGAACTCTGGCTCGTACTAGGACCACCCTGCTGATGTTGGCCTCCCTCAAAAGCAAGTAATGCCGCCTGAATAAGCCGACTGGACTGACCCTGTTGGAACCTCTGGCGGGGCCTATCATAAGAGTCTCTCCCTCTAGTCTAGGACCCGTTGTAGCTGCCCTAGTAGCGTACCCTCTTATCGCTGCCCCCTTGGGCCTCCGATGAATATGCTCCGTTGATCCGGCATGGTCGACCATATCAAGAAATGAACGGCCGGCCGAAATCAAATGCTCTGTGTTGACCCTCAAACGGTACTGCAACCCACGTGCAAAACAACGAACTCTATCCTCCTCCGTGGGAAGGATCATAGTAGCAAGACGAGACAACTCATGGAACCTCGCCTCGTACTTTGTGACGGTCATAGGTCCCTGCTCCAATATGGAGAGCTGATCACGAAGCATATCCCTGACGTTCCGTGGCATGAACCGGGCTAAGAAAGCCTCTGAGAACTCACGCTAAGATATATGAGGCGATCCAGCTGTCCTGGACTCTCGATACGAGCGCCACCCCTGCCTTCCTGGCCCACAGAACTGATGAGCGGTGAAGTCGGATCCTCTCGACCCCAAGAGGCATAATGACCGTAGCTGCTCCTGGCAAGTGAGCTGGAACTCGTAGGTGTCCTCCCCAATCACCCCTGAGAATATCGGCGGTGCCAACCTCTGGAATACCCCGAGCATTTTGTGCTCGCGCAGTCGCATCTCCCTGTCCTTTAAGTCTGGCAAAGCGGCCACATGAATTAGTGGCGGTTGAACCCCTGGTGCCGCTGCGGCAGGCTGACCCTGCGGCGTTGGAGCAGGAGCTGGAGCTGGAGCTGGAGCTGGTGTTGGAACTGGTGCTGGTGCCTTACGCATCTCCCCAATAGCTGCTAATATCTGAGTCAGCAGGGCATGAAGATCAGGAGCTGCAGCTGGTGCGGGTGGTGGCTGGGTTGGTCCCGGCCCCACTGGCTGTGGAGGTACATATGCTGCCTGTGGATCCTCCTCCTTTTCTCGGGCCGGTGCTGTGGTCCTGACTCGACCTCGGGGTCGGCGTCTACCCCAAGCTGGGGCTCTGTCTGCAGGCTCGGGTACATCACCCTCGGCCGCGCCGCCTCGCGTACTAGCCATCCCCCGAAATAGTGAAACAAGTAAGATTTCAAGAAACTAATAAGGCACACGTTGCACGAAAGTGAAACAAAAGAGAAAATCTTCCTAAAGACATCCTGTAGCCTCCCAAAGATAAGTTACGGATGTCTCCGCACCGATCCGCAAGACTCTACTAGATGTTAGCTCTGTCCAAGTGAGATCGGTGAACCTGGGACTTTGATATCAGCTTGTCACGACCCAATTCCTCGAGTCATAATGGCACCTACTATAACCCACCAGTAGGTAAGCCAACTCGTAACCCGGAATAACAAGTAATGGGTCTGAGGGGAAGAAACTAAACAATAGTAGGTAAAATTTAAGATAACAATATAAACAGGCGGAAGCAAACCAAAAAATATATACAAATAAAGATCCCTCCCAAAACCTGGAAGTCAGTAGTACAAAGCTACTAACAAAATGAGTACAAATCCCAAAACTGGATCACAGAAACTGGACTGTCTTGAAAGGTAAAAGACAAGTGTATATATATACAGATGGAGACTGAAATAGTATAAAACGCCGTGTGCTCACCCCATCTCTGGATCAGACTACTCCAAACTGGATCAAAGCTAGCCATTGGTGCTCGGACCTGCATCACGAAACAGATGCAGAGCGTAGCATGAGTGCCACAACAACAGGTACCCAGTAGGTATCATAGGCCGACTGAACTTGAAAAATAAAGGCAATATGAAAAGAAGGAATAACACAATCAGAGGTCAAGAGCAGAAATCTAAGTAACAATGGAATGCACACGAGTGTAGAAAGAACTAACTAAAGTAATCTATAACTAACTACACCTAACTGGACCCCCATAAGCCCATAAGGTACACTCGTACACAAGTTTAATTAAAACTCGAACGGATCCCCATAAGCTTGACGAGTACACAAAATAACTATAACTAAAGAGAACTGCATATGAGAACCCAAAAGCGGAGAACATCAAACTTAGCTGGAGAGTGCTTTGCTGAAACTGGTCTTGGTGTAAGGGGAGCTGGTACAATCACCCCTCGCCGGAGGCACCCTCTAGACCATTGGTCAAGAGCACCGTAATCAAAACACCCCGAAGCTGAATGCCCTGGAGTAACCGGACCGCGGTAAGAGAGAAGGGAATCTGATCCCCTGGAACTCTGGCCCGTACTAGGACTACCCTGCTGATGCTGGCCTCCTTCAAAAGTAGGAAATGCCGCCTGAACAGGCCAACTGGACTGACCTTGCTGGAACCTCTTGCGGGGCCTATAATAAGAGTCTCTCCCTCTAGTCTGGGACCCGTTGTAGCTGCCCTGGTAGCGTGCCCTTTTATCGCTGCCCCCTTGCGCTTCGCGATGAATATGCTCCATGGATTGGGCAATGGTCGATCACATCAAGAAATGAACGGCCGGTCGAAATAAAATGCTCTGTGTCGACCCTCAAACGGTACTATAACCCACGTGCAAAACAACGAACTCTCTCCTCCTCCGTGGGCAGGATCATAGTAGCAAGTCGAGACAACTCATGGAACCTCGCCTCGTACTTTGAGACGGTCATAGAACCCTACTCCAATCTAGAGAACTGATTACGAAGCCTATGTCTAACGACCGTGGCATGAACCGGGCCAAGAAAGCCTCTGAGAACTCATGCCAAGATATAGGAGGCGATCCCGCTGGCTTGGACTCTCGTTACAAGCGCCACCGCTGCCTGTCTGGCCCACAGAACTGATGAGCGGTGAAGTCGGATCCTTTCGACTATAAGAGGCATAATGACCGTAGCTGCTCCTGGCAAGTAAGCTGGAACTCGTAGGTGTCCTCCCCAATCACCTCTGAGAATATCGGCGGTGCCAACCTCTCGAATACCCTGAGCACCTTCTGCCCGCGCAGTGGCATCTCCCTGTCCTTTAAGTCTGATAGGGGGGCCACATGAATTGGTGGCGGCTGAACCTATGGTGCCGCTGCGGCAGGCTGACCCTGCGGCGCTGGATTGGGAGCTGGAGCTGGTGTTGGAACTGGTACTGGTGCCTGGCTCATCTCCCAATAGCTATTAATATCTGAGTCAGCAGGGCATGAAGATCAGGAGCTGCAGCTGGTGCGGGTGGTGGCTGGGTTGGTCCCGGCCCCACTGGCTGTGGAGGTACATATGCTGCCTGAGGATCCTCCTCCTTATCTCGGGCCGGTGATGTGGTCATGACTCGACCACGGGGTCGGCGTCTACCCCAAGCTGGGGCTCTGTCTGCAGGCTTGGGTGCATCACCCTCTGCCGCGCCGCCTCGCGTACGAGCCATTCCCCGAAACAGTGAAACAAGTAAGATTTCAAGAAACCAATAAGGCACACGTTGCACGAAAGTGAAACAAAAGAGAAAATCTTCCTAGAGACATCCTGTAGCCTCCCGAAGATAAGTTACGGACGTCTCCGCACCGATCCGCAAGACTTTACTAGATGTTAGCTCTGTACAAGTGAGACCGGTGAACCTTGGGCTCTGATATCAACTTGTCACGACCCGATTCCTCGAGTCATGATGGCACCTACTATAACCCACCAGTAGGTAAGCAAACCCGTAACCCGGAACAACAAGTAATGGGTCCGAGTGGCAGAAACTAAAGATCCCTCCCAAAACCTGGAAGTCACTAGTATAGAGCTACTAACAAAACGAGTACAAATCCCAATACTGGACCACAAAAACTGGATTGTCTAGAAAGGTAAAAGACAAGTCTATATATACAGATGGAGACTGAAATAGTACAAAATACCGTGTGCTCACCCCCGTCTCTGGATCAGACTACTCCAAACTGGATCAACGCTAGCCACTGGTGCTTGGACCTGCATCACGAAACAAATGCATAGCGTAGCATGCTTACCACAACAACAGGTACCCAGTAGGCATCATAGGCCGACTGAACTTGAAAAATAAAGGCAATATGAAAGGAAGGAATAACACAAACAGAGGTCAAGAGCAGAAATCTAAGTAACAATGGAATGCACACGAGTGTAGAAAGAACTAACTAAAGTAATCTATAACTAACTACACCTAAATGGACCCCCATAAGCCTAGAAGGTACACTCATGCGCTAGTTTAATTAAAACTCGAATGGACCCCCATAAGCTTGACGAGTACACAAAGTAACTATAACTAAAGTGAACTGCATATGAGAACCCAAAAGCGGAGAACATCGAACCAGAACCTCAACCCCAATTTGTAGAATCTGACAGTACGGAGGCCGGACCTCAAACCGGATGCTCACCAAAAGTACCCAAGTAACCAATCACAAGTATTAAGTAACTGAGGCCGGACCTCTAACCGGATGATCTGTATAAGTATATGAGTGATAGAGGCCGGACCTTAAACTGGATGCTCTATATAAATATCTGGGCGATAGAGGCCATACCTTAAATCGGATGCTCTATGTAATTATCTGAGCGATAGAGGCCGGACCTTAAACCGGATGCTTTATATAAATATCTGGCCGACAGAGGTCGAACCTTAAACTGGATTCTCTATAAATGTGCCAATGTAGTTGCTGAAAGAGTCCCAATCGATCCATGCTCATAAATGTCCATGGAACGCCGTCCACACTTAGCCAATCAATGTAACTCTTTGGAACCGAATAAAAAATCAAATTGAAATTGCGAAGCTAAACTAATGTCGCCGACGTAACTCGTGAAGCCGTAGCATCGGTGAAAATAAGGATAGCTATCTTCGGAGCAAGCGTATGACCTGACTAAGGCCCAAACTATCAGACTTAAGTCTGCTACACCAGTCTATAGGGATTTAAGCCGGCCGAGCGACGTTGGTGAAAAACTAAGGCCTATCAGATCTGAATAATTTATTTCTAAGGCAAGCCCTAGTCAAACCTAAACCAAGGCCCAACATGCTTTAGATAAACACTAATCAAGCATTCAAGCACTCCACATAGCAAGGAGGTCAATTAGTAACCCATAACATGCTCACAGTTATCCGATAATTCCCGAAAGAGGCTGAAACATGATTTCTAAACACCTATGCATGATTCAATAACTACCAACCCCAAATCCCAACCAATCAACATGCATTCACACTCTCAAGATCAATCTAAGATAAGGAAGCCGTAGCCTACCTGTAGGCCGATCACGTGCCCCCCAAAATCACTCGTTCAAAGCTCTTTCTTTCCGAACGGCCTCGAAATGCTGCCACACTATCAAAAATAGAGTCACAATGTTATTACGGTTGTTTAGTCACTAAAATCGCTAGAAACGGAGATGGACCAATTTCGGGGTCAAAATGGGGAAAGTGGGACCCGCGCTGGAAATTCTGAAATTAACCCCAAAAGTAGGTCCATTAGACACTATTTTTAAATCATATGGAGAATAATAAAAATATTTTGAATAGTATAAATTTATCCTCACAATCTACTAAGATTGCTAAATTAGAAAATGATTTACAAAACTAGAGTATACCAGAAGAACCTTTCAAAAATATTTACCACTTAGGTAACTTCAGTTATCTTACTCGTCGTAATATTAAGACTTGTGAGTCTACTATTGCTATTAATAATTCTTTAGAAATTATTCGCCTTCTCAAAGATAATGATATAAATCGTTATAAATCTTATTACAATTATTTGCACATCGGTTTAGTACAAGTTGCTGTTAAGCTTCTCTTTAGAAACGGCCTTGATATTCCTGTTTGTGTCATCCTTAGAGATGACAGGTTTTTGAATTTTGATGACTCTATGTTAGGAGTTTTGCAGAGTAATCTTGCTGATGGGCTAGTTTACTTTAATTGTTATCCTAACTTCTCTGTTGACATTAATGATCCTAATGTCATGGATTCTTTGACACTCAATGTCAAAACCAAAAACTTGAACAACAAAATCAATACTCGTGAAATAGCTATAATTTAACTAGTTGATTTTCGTCTCATGAAAACTCACCTTGCTACTAAAGCTCGTCATGAGAGTATAAAGGGTGAGACTATGCTTATGGAAACCAACCATGAACATAGTTCCATCTTTGTTCCTAGAACTTTACAATGGAAAGATATACTCTCCAGTAATGATTAGCGCTTTGAGAACATAACTCAACCCTTTGCTTCACACTCTGAAAGATCTCAGATCGAAAGAGTCATTCAGTTTCCAAGATGGGTCTATAGAACTCAAATTCTTAGACAATCCGGTAAGAAGATCTTCTTTGAATCGAAGGTCATCCTGGTCCCCTTTTACTTCGTGTCCCTCAAGACCTGTTCCCAGGTCACCTTCTTTTTCAAAAACCCCGGAGGAAGCAGATGATGATGATGAGATCATTTCTGTTGCAGACAACAGTAAAGGTAAAGTCACAGGAGTAGACTTTTCAGGTAACATACCCAAAGTATTTTACCAAGATATTCTAGGTAGCCCTACAGCAAGTGAAATGGAGCCTCCCAAGGAAAAGCCATCCTGGTTGATCGGAATGCTTAAGGTAAATAAAACCTTTGAACCCGATCCGAACATCCTGCAGGAACAATGGACTCATCCTGACAATCAAATAAAGAGAAAATGTTATGTTTCTTCTTATACTCTTAAGCAAAGAGAATCCTTTAGAGATTTATGGATAATAGACATGAGAAGAATTGGTTGTGAAATAGAATTCTTCAAATGGTTTGAAATGACTGGTAGGATTGAAAATTGTGCTGAGTCATTACAAGTTATCATTAACAAATGGTATACTGCTTCTAACAAAGTTGTTGAATCTATCACTCCTCCTCTAGAAGGAATTAACATCCTAATTGCAGGTACAGTAATTAAAGCTTCTCCTTTCAAAGAGAAAAGTGATAAGACAGGTGGATTACTCACATATGCAGACATTGACCGAGTAGTTGAATAAAACAATTACTCCAGCCAAATCCTTCATATTATCTCTAGACAAATAGAAGATACTAAGCCTAGCATCAGTGGAAGACCAACTTCTACTTCTTCTAACCATAATATTGAAACCTATCCAGGATTCAAAATCCCTGAATTTTCTAAAGAAAAATTCCCTAAACTTTCTGATACTTTTGAAGTAACAGGAAACATCATTGAGAAAATCAATGCACAACTTAACAACTTCAACATCTCTGTAAAAGATGATAAAACATCAAAAAAGGTTTCTACCCTCCAAGAAGAACCCAATTCCAAATCCCAAGAGAAATCCAATCTCCTCTAAAAACTTGCCAGCAGTCGTTTTCACAATATGAAAAACTACCATAACAAACCTTCTTTCCCAGACTTACAGTATTAGGAAAATGCCTTCTTATCCACTTCCTCTCATGAAGGAAGAAGCATCACTGAATGGAATATTGATGGCTTAGCCGATCATCAAGTTTACAATAAACTCTATGAAATGGGTGTTGCCATTACTGCATATAAAATGCGTGGATCGGCAGATAGAGATGCTTCTAACATGATCATTGCAGGTTTCACAGGAATGTTGAAACACTGGTGGGATAATTATTGCACTGATGAGATCAAGCAACTCATTATTAATGCCACTGCAACAGAGACTGTTGTAAAAATGGAAGGAAACACACAATCCACCTCTAATGTCACGAGAGAAGATGCTTGTGCTACTCTTCTTTACCACATTGCCAAACATTTCATTGGAGAACCAAAATTATTCCAAGACAGGAGTCTCCAAATTCTGAGTAATCTAAGTTGTCCAAATTTAGACAACTTTATCCATTACAAACGTGCCTTTCTCAGTAAGGTTATGATTCGTCCAGATTGCATTTTGGATTTCTGGAAAGAACGCTTCATCAATGGTCTACCCCCTCTCTTTGCAGATAAAGTAAGGACAAAAATCCAAGATCGCAATAATGGTAACATTCCTTATGGCAATCTTACTTATGGTGATTTGGTAAGCACCATCAATGTTGTAGCACTTGAACTTTGCACAAATATTAAGCTCAAATATCATCTCAAGAAAGAGCAATCTTCTTCCAGAAAGGAACTTCAAAGTTTCTGTAGGGATTTGGTTTTATCACTCCACCAGATAAAATCAAGAAAGATAAAAAATAAAAATTCCATAGAAAGAAATCTCGAAGAAGAGATGATTCTACTAGATCTAAGAAAAAGAAGTCTAAGTCCAAAAGGCCTAATGATGCCAAAGTAGATGTATGTTGGACTTGTGGCAAGACTGGTCATAAAGCCAATGAATGTCATTCCAAGACCAAGAAGAAGAAAATCAATCTTCTTAATATCGATGAAGAAACCAAAGGTAAGCTTCTTGCTATTCTTGACGAACCCTTTTCTGAATCTTCAGGTACATCTGATGAATACAGTAATGACGAAGACATTGATCTTGATTATGATTCAGATGTAAGCCAATCAGGAAAAGATTGCATTTGTACTGAAGCCTTCTGTACTTGTGACAATACACCTCTTATTCGAGTACTTTCTGATCATTCGAAAGAAGATCTCTTTGATGTTATTCAACACATTAATGATAATGAGGCTAGGAATTGTTTTCTCCTAGAACTCAAAAATCTACTTCTCAATACGGACAAACCAAAACCTCATCCGATAATTGAACCATTTAGCATGAAACAAGTCATGAACCACTCGGATAGCCATTCTGAACCTTCCATTTCAGATCTTCGTCACGAGGTTTCTAGTCTCAAAGAAGAGATTAGAAATATCAAATCTCGACTTTGTATAGTTGAAACTGACATCCTCACCAACCAAGTTCCTAAAAGAACTACTTTTCATGACCATGAGTCTAATTAAGATCCTTCCCAAGATGATGAAGACAACATTGGTATTGACCTCTCCAATATCTATAATGATCATCTAACTGAACCTTTAGTTACCAATACAGGTAATGACACTTCTACTTCTGCAGCACCAGGAGTAACGGCAATATCTGCTATTAGACCTCAGAGTCATCATATACCTGTAAAAATAGTTGTTAGTAAACATTTTGTTATTAACAAAATCGCTTTGCTTGACAGTGGTGCAGATAGGAATTGCATTGTAAAAGGAATTGTTCCTACTAAGTACTTGCAAAAAGTACTTCAAAACTATACTCCGCAACCGGAGAACCTTTGAAAATTAATTATAAGCTTTCCAAAGTTCATATTTGCAATAATGACATTTGTTTAACGAATGACTTTATTATTAGTGAAGATATCAATGAAGATATTATTCTTGGAATACCTTTTATCACTTAGATAAAACCTTATTTTACTGACCTTGATGGTATTACTACTACTATTCTTGGAAAAGATTTACATTTTTCTTTTGTAAAAACCCTTTCACAAGATGAAAGTAATTTTGTAAGAGAAAACACCGTTTTCCGAATTAACAATCTTTCACAACATATCATCTTTTTAAAGGATGAAATTCGTATTAAGAAAATCGAACAGATTTAAAATACCCCGGAGATAGTTACTAAAATAGCTAATCTTCAGAAAAAATTTGAAGAAGAAATATGTTCTGATTTTCCTAATGCTTTTTGGGAACGTAAAAAGCATATTGTGGACTTACCTTACATTGAAGGATTTAATGAACAAGCCATTACCACCAAGGCAAGGCCCATTCAGATGAATCAAGAAGTGATGGAATTTTGTAAGAAAGTAATTGACACCCTTTCAAAAAACAAGATTATTAGAATCTCTAAATCACCTTGGAGTTGTTCTGCTTTCTACGTTAATAAAAATGCGGAGAAAGAAAAAGGAGCACCAAGACTAGTAATCAATTACAAGCCTTTAAACTCCGTTTTAAAATGGATTAGGTATCCATACCTAACAAACGAGACCTTTTGAAAAGGACTTTTAAAGCTAATATTTATAGCAAGTTTGATATGAAATCGGGTTTTTGGCAAATTCATATTTCGGAAAAAGATAAATATAAAACTGCTTTCAATGTCCCATTTGGACAATATGAATGTAATGCAATGCCTTTTGGGCTTAAAAATGCCCCTTCTGAATTCCAAAATATCATGAATTCCATATTTAATGATTACTCTTATATGTCAATTGTTTATATTTATGACATGCTAATCTTTTCAGAGAACATTGATTCTCATTTTAAACATCTCAACACTTTCTTCAAGAAGAATAATGGTCTAGTAGTCAGTGCCAAGAAAATGGTACTCTTCCAAACCACCATCAGGTTTTTAGGTCATGACCTTTATCAGGGCACTTATAAACCTATTTGCAGGGCCATAGAGTTCTCTTCTAAATTTCCTAATGAAATTCCTGATAAAACCCAACTCCAGAGGTTTTTAGGAAGTTTAAATTATGTTGCCGATTTTATTCCGAAAGTCAGGCAAGTTTGTGAACCTTTGTATAAAAGGCTAAGAAAAAATCCTGTCCCTTGGAGTTCTGAACAAACCCAAGCTGTCATTAATGTCAAAGCCTTAGTTCAAAGTATCCCATGTCTAGGAATCCCTAACCCTGATGCTTTTATGATTGTTGAAACTGATGCATCTGATGTCGGTTATGGAGGTATTCTGAAACAAAAAGTAGATCCTGAATCTACCAAACAATTAGTTCGTTTTACATTCGGAATCTAGAATTCCGCTCAAAAAAATTATTCAACTGTAAAAAAAGAAAATTTGTCTACAGTGCTATGTATCACTAAGTTTCAAGACGACCTTATTAATAAGGAATTTTTATTAAGAGTAGATTGTAAATCTGCCAAAGAAATCTTTCAAAAAGATGTTAAAAACCTAGTTTCAAAAAAAATATTTGCTCAATGGCAAGCTCTACTATCTAGCTTTGATTTTAAAATCGATTTTATTAAAGGAGAAGATAACTCTCTACCAGATTTCCTAACCCGTGAATTCTTGCAGGGAAAACATGAGGCCATTTAGACCTATGGCTCCTTCTAAGGGAGACAATCTTCCAAAAGAAAAAATGGCTAGACCATTTATACATCCCCCATTAACTCCAGTAAAAACTGAAGCTACTCAAAGGCCTGAACTAACCTTCCAAAACAAGTTCACAGCCTTAGCAAATTATCCAAGACTACCAAGTCCTTCTCAATAGAAGCTACCAAAGCTCCTTTGCCCACCTCAACCAAAGTTGATCAATCTCAGACCAACAAAACCCTTTGAACAAGAAACATCTTCTAGCTCCGTTCAAACCAAAGAGAGCTATACCATGAAACCACCAGATTCCTTTGCTCAAGCTATTAACCCTGAGTTAACCAGAACTATTCCTCCCAAATCAGTCCCAAAAGAAGAAGAATCTTTTGAATTTATTGTTTCACAGGTATTGCCTATAATAGCCCTCAACAAAGAATATGGAAATATGGATACATGAGCCTTAATCAGACCTTGTTACAAAGATTTCAATTATGTGGATACTGATAATCCATTAAAGACCAGGAGATTCTATGAAGCCATTCTTACGGATACAGATTCAATAGAAATAGAGCATTCTAGAGATGCAAACAACTATATCAATTACTCAAGATTCACAATCAAGAAAATCTTGGATCCTTTTGAATGGTTTGCAGACCATCTACATACTCCCATTGCCTTGACAATGACCCATAAGCCACAGACTTATAGTTGGTATGATTATAAAGCAGCATGGATGAATTTTCTTTATTTGAGACCAAGACATACTTGGTTTGTAAAGTATAGTCCAAATATGATCAAAGTAGTTATTCCCAGATGGTTCTACGAATGGTGGAATTTATTTGGAGGAATTAAGAAAACTCTCCCTCAGCAATTTCTCAACAGGTTTGAGGATTTTCAAACCAAAGAAGAAATCACTACTCTACCAGTGCATATTAAATTATGCAAGTATTATATTCAGAAAAAGATATCTTATATTATTACTTGGAATTTCTCCAAGAATGATTTTGAACGTATTCATTATTTGTGTAAACAAATCCAAGTCAAAGGTTGGATTCCCAAACAACCTAATATTAAGGTCCAGTCGAAAGATAAGGCAAGTTCATCTTCAAAGAATTCATCCAAAGCAACACTCAGGAAGAAATTGAAGGATGCATTGGATAATATGGAAAAATATGATGAAAAGCAAATCATGCAAATGATTGAAGACGCTGCTTCCACAGAAAGTAGCAGTGAAGACAACGGTGACATGTGTAATCCCAAGGGTATGGCTTTGGCTTACATGGAGTCCGATTATGAATAGGAAAAGGACCCTTATAGAAAAATAGAGGCAAAGCCGGAATTGTTTTTCTATTAGTGGCATTTCACTATTCTTAATTGGCATCATATGAGAAGCCACTTACTCCATTATCTTTAAAGATAAGAAGACAAAAGTCTCCATTATCAAGATTCCCACTCAGCCATTAGTGACAAAAGTCATGTCTCCATTATCTCTACTTTTCAAAAGTTGTAGGACCCTCCACTACTGTCGGTAAAATCTTAATCGTCCATTTGTACGCCTAAGATATAAAGGCAACTACCATTCTTCCTATATAAGGAGGCCTTCATTAGTGTTTAGAGGAATCAGAAAATATCCAATATTATGAAAACTTCTCTCTCTCTCTTGTAATCTATTTTCTTATGTTCTCGCTTTCAATGTTTGAAGTTCATCAATAAACGTCAGTTGTTTGTAAGTTATTTCTCTTTATAATTCCGCATTATTTAATAAACGTCAGTTGTTTGTAAGTTATTTCTCTTTATAATTCCGCATTATTTAAGATCTTTTTTACTGACCATCCTGGTCCTTTCTGTGTCTCCCGAAGATAAGTTACGGACATTTCTGTGTCTCTTGAAGTATGTTAACAATAAACAACATGCTAGTAGGTATATAAAGGATATTAAAATACCTATCAAAGATCCAAATAGAATCTCTAAGGGAGGTTCTCTTGGTTTTACAACAGTTCATTTCCTAGAGTTTTCTTAGCTACGGGACCACCATCAACAGGTCTAAATGCCTTCCTGGCTATCGCGACCTTTCAGAATACGACTGACCAATGTATGCTCCGGATATTAATCATATACCTCATACACATAGGAAAGAACGAATACCTCACACCAAGTACAGAAACAATATATAGGAACATGACAAGTATGATAATTGACTTATATATACAAACAACATGTCGAAAATTATTAAAATACTATATTAGATTAATTTTGCCATGCCTTAGACAACATATATACTTAGTTTCTCATACTAAGTACGTATATTACGACATGGCTCTGTCACTCTGACACGATCATAGGGCCCTGCTCCAATCTGGAGAATTGATCACGAAACCTATCCCTGACGCTCCATGGCATGAACCGGGCAAAGAAAGACTCTGAGAACTCACGCCAAGATATAGGAGGCGATCCAGCTAGCCTTGACTCTCGATACGAGCGTCACGACTGCCTGGCTGGCCCACAGAACTGATGAGAGGTGAAGTCAGCTCCTCTCGACTCCAAGAGGCATAATGACTGTAGCTGCTCCTGGTAAGTGACCTGGAACTCGTAAGTGTCTTCCCCAATCACCCCTAAGATTAACGGCGGTGCCAACCTCTGGAATACCCCGAGCATATTCTGCTCGCACAGTGGCATCTCCTTGTCCTTTAAGTCTAGCAGGGCGGCCACATGAATTGGTGGCGGCTGAACCTCTGGTGTCGCTGCCGCAGGCTGACCCTGCAGCGCTGGAGCGGGAACTGGAGCTGGTGTTGGGACTGGTGCTAGTGCCTGACACATCTCCCCAATAGCTGCTAATATCCGAGTGAGCAGGGCATGAATATCAGGAGCTGCAGCTGGTGCGGGTGGTGGCTGGGCTAGTCCCGGCCCCACTGGCTGTGAAGGTACATATGCTGCCTGGGGATCTTTCTCCTTATCTTGGACCGGTGCTGCGGCCCTGCCTCGACCTCGAGGTCGGCGTCTACCCCAAGCTGGGGCTCTGTCTGCAGGCTCGGGTGTATCACCCCCAGCCGCGTTGCCTCGCGTACGAGACATCCCCCGAAAGGGTGAAATAAGTGAGATTTCAAGAAACCAATAAGGCACACGTTGCACGAAAGAGAAACAAAAGAGAAAATCTTTCTAAAAATATCCTATAGCCTCCCGAATATAAGTTACGGACGTCTTTGCACCGATCCGCAAGACTCTACTAGAAGTTAGCTATGTACAAGTGAGACCGGTGAACCTGGGAATCTGATATCAACTTATCACGACCCGATTCCTTGAGTCATGATAGCACCTACTATAACCCACCAGTAGGTAAGCCAACCCGTAACCCGAAACAACAAGTAATGGGTCTGAGTGGCAGAAACTAAACAAAGAGTAGGCAAAATTTAAGATAACAATATAAACAAGCGGAAGCAAACCAAAACATATATACAAAAAAAGATACCTCCCAAAACCTGGAAGTCACTAGTACAAAACTACTAACAAAACGAGTACAAATCCCAAAACTGGACTGTCTCGAAAGGTAAAAGACAAGTCTATATATACAGATGGAAACTGAAATAGTATAAAACGCCGTGTGCTCACCCCCGTCTCTGGATCAGACTACTCCAAACTGGATCAACGCTAGCCACTAGTGCTCGGACCTGCATCACGAAATAGATGCAGAGCGTAGCATGAGTACCACAACAACAGGTACCCAATAGCCATAATAGGTCGACTGAACTTGAAAAATAAAGGCAATATGAAAAGAAGGAATAATACAAACAGAGGTCAAGAACAGAAATCTATGTAACAATGGAATGCACATGAGTGTAGAAAGAACTAACAAAAGTAATTTATAACTAACTGCACCTAACTGGACCCTCATAAGCCCAGAAGGTACACTCGTGCGCAAGTTTAATTAAAACTCGAACGGACCCCCATAAGCCCGACGGGTACACAAAATAACTATACCTAAAGAGAACTGCATATGAGAACCCAAAAGCGGAGAACATCGAACCAGAACCTCAACCCCAATTAGAAGATTATGACAGTACGGAAGCCGGACCTCGAATCGAATGCTCACTAAAAGTACCCAAGTAACCAATCACAAGTATCAAGTAACTGAGGCTGGACCTCTAACCGGATGCTCTGTAAAAATATATAAGTGATAAAGGCTGGACCTTAAACCGGATGTTCTATATAAATATCTGGGCGAAGGAGACTGAACCTTAAATCGGATGCTCTATACAAGTATCTGAACGATAGAGGCCGGACCTTAAACCGGATGCTCTATATAAATATCTGGGAGATGGAGACCGGACCTTAAATCGGATGCTCTATATAAATATCTAAACGATAGAGGTCGGACCTTAAACCGGATACTCTATATAAATATCTGGGCGATATAGGCCGGACCTTAAATCGGATGCTCTATAAAGGTGCCAATGTAGCTGCTGAAAGAGTCCCAATCGATCCATGCTCATAAATATTCGTGGAACGCCGTCCACACTTAGCCAATCAATGTAAGTCCTTGGAATGGAATCAAAAATCATATTCAAATCGCAAAGCTAAACTAATGTCGCCGACGTAACTCGTGAAGCCGTAACATCGGGGAAAATAAGTATACCTATCGTCGGAGCAAGCGTATCCCCTATCTAAGGCCCAAACTATCAGACTCAAGTCTGCTACCCCAGTCTACAGGGATCAAATCCGGCCGAGCGACGTCGGGGCAAAACTAAGGCCTATCGGATCCGAATCATGTATTTCTAAGGCAAGCCCTAGTCAAACCTAAACTAAGGCCTAACATGCTTCAGATAAAGACTAATCAAGCATTCAAGCACTCTACATAGCTAGGAGGGTCAATTAGTAACACATAACATGCTCATAATTACCCGATAATTCCCGAAAGAGGCTGAAACATGATTTCTAAACACCTATGCATGATTCAATAACTACCAACCCCAAATCCCAACTAATCAACATGCATTCACACTCTCAAGCTCAATCTAAGAGAAGGAAGTCGTAGCCTACCTATAGGCCGATCACGCGCGCCCCAAAATCACTCCCCTAGATTCTTCCTTTCCGAACGGCCTCGAAATGTTGCCACGCTATTAGAAATAGAGTCGCAACGTTATTACGGTCGTTTAGACACTAAAATCGCAAGAAAAGGAGATGGACCAATATCGGGGTAAAAACGGGGAAAGTGGAACCCGCGCTAGAAATTCTGGGCTAAAAGTAGGTCCTAGCCAGTTCCCCCAGCTCATGTCCCAAAATGGGACACAATTCAGGGCGCTGGAACAACTCAATATCAAGATGCAACCAAAACCAACTAGAAATGGGACAACAGCTGAAACAGTAAATTTACCTAAAACGGGAGGTCTAAAGTGAATTATGACAACACCAAGACGTTCTCCTCAAAAAACCACTCTAGATAGCCTCAAGAATTATTGAAATCGGACCTAAACTGGCTAAGAAAACAAGTCTCAAAAATTCCAGAATCAAGCTCACAATAAGGGGTCGTGGCAGTAGGTATTTTACAAATATTATCTCAAACGGGGACCCCAAATCGATTTCCAAGCTCACCAACGCGTTCCTTGTGAAAAACCCCTCAAGAAGAACCTTTGAATCACTGAATTTGGACTTGAAATGAGAGAGTTGAGCCCTTTTAAAGTTTTAGAAAAATGCTGCATTTTCTTCACTAATGCACCAGATTTTCAGCATAATTTGGAAACTTAAAAACTCCGACGGGGCCCTCCGAACTCGTTCGGAACCCCGTGCATGCAAATGAGATATGCAAACATACCAAAATTGATATTTCGGACTCAATGACACAGACAAAATATCAATAAGAGGTCATCTCGATAAAAAGTGGGTCCCACACCCAAATGTCATTTTAAGTCAAAAACCACAAAAGGGATCGGAAAAATATCGGAAACCCCGGGACACAAAAGAAGGTCAATCCAGACCAAACTTGACATTCCGGAGCTAACCGCGCTGGTGGAATTCTCATCTGAGCGCGTTCACTCAGAATGTTGACTAAAGTCAAACTTAGGCTTAAACTTAAAGTTAAAACGTCTAATCGCACAGACTCACACTGAAAACCTCGGGAGTCATGCCGACTATGCTACCAGCCTAAAATGACCCTTCCGGAGCTGATGGAATCGTCAAAATTGGATTCCGATCTCATCTTCTTGAACTTTTGATCGAAAATGATCGTTTAAGGTTCATAAGCTCCAAAACTGTAAAACTCGCACCATAACCAAACGAACGACCATGTGACAGAACTGTCAGTCCCAGCTAGTATGACTTGGGGATGCTACAGGAACGTTCTAAATGACACACAGAAGGCAAGACACAGAAATGACCAAGAGGGTCATTACAATATCCACTACTAAAACGGAATTTCGTCCACGAAAGAAAGGATCAAGATATACCTGAGGGCTCAAATAAGCTGGGGAACTGCTCCCGCATCTCCTGCTCGGTCTCCCAGGTAGCCTCCTCGACTGGACAATGCCTCCAACAGACCTTAACAACACGAATGGCTCTCGACCGCAACTGCTTGACATATCTGGCAAGAATGGCAATCGGTTGCTCTATAAAGGTCAGATGATCATCCAACTCAACTGAATCATACTGGAGCACATGGGACTCATCAGGAACATACCGCTGCAACATCAAGACATGGAATACCGAGTGGATGGCTGAAAATGCTAGAGATAGGGCTAACTCATAAGCAACCTCCCCAACTGTCCGGAGTATCTCAAAGAGACCAATGTACCTGGGGCTAAGCTTGCCTCGCCTCCCGAATCTCATCACGCCCTTCATGGGCTATACTCAGAGAAATACACGATCACCAACTGCAAACCTCAACGGCCGACGCTTGTGATCTGCGTAACTCTAATGTCTACTCTGAGCCATTCTGAGCCTATCCTGAATCACCCTTACCTGGTCCAAGGTCTCCTGAAGCAAATATGTAGCACGCGGCCTAGGTTCTGTAGACTCAAACCAACCAACTAGAGGGCTATAACGCCTACCATATAAGGCCTTGAACGGGGCCATCTGAATACTAGAGTGGTAGCTGTTGTTGTACGCAAACTTCACCAAAGGCAAGAACTGGTCCCACTAACCTCCAAAATCCGTAACACATGCCCGCAACATATCCTCAAATACTGCTCATGCTCACTCCGGCTCCGCGAGTACACCAGTATGTCATCAATGAAATCGATAACAAATAAATAAAGATATGACCTGAACACACTTGTCATCAAGTCCATGAAGGCGGCAGGGGGATTAGTCAACCCAAAAGACATCACAAGGAACTCATAGTGGCTGTAACGAGTCCTAAATGCGGTCTCAGGGATGTCCGCTGCCCTAATCCTCAGCTGATGATATCCGGACCTCAAATCAATCATAGAAAACACGGCGGCACCTTGAAGCTAGTCAAGCAAGTCATCAATACGAGGCATGGGGTAACGGTTCTTCGCCGTCACCTTGTTCAGCTACCTATAGTCAATGTACATCCTTATAGTCCCGTCCTTCTTCTACACACACAGAACATGAGCACCCCAATGTGACACACTCGGATGGATGAACCCTTTACCTAAGAAGTCCTCTAACTGAACACAGAGCTCTGCAGGAGCCATCCGGTAAGGCGGAATAGAAATAGGACTGGTGTCGGGCACCAAATCTATGGCAAAATCAATGTCACGTTCTGGGGGTAGGCCAGGTAGGTCTGTAGGAAACACATCTGCAAACTCTATAACCACAGGAACTGAGTCCACTGAAGGGCCCTCCCTACTCACATCTCTCACATAGGCCAAATAAGCTAAACACCCAGAAGCAACCAACCGCCTAGCCCGCATAAAAGAGATGATCCCCGTCGATGTGTGACTATAAGCACCCTGCCACAACACTGGGGGATTGCCAGGCATGGCTAAGGTAACAGTCTTGGCATAGTTGTCCAAGACCGCATGGTAGGGGGATAACCAGTCCATGCCCAGAATCACATCAAAATCAATCATATCTAGCAGAATAAGATCAACTCTAGTATCATAACCCTGGATAGTAACTAAGCAAGATCGCAATACCTGATCCACTACTAAGGACTCACCCACCGGGGTTGAAACATGAACTGGCTCTGCCTAAGACTCAGACCTCATACCCCAATTGGGGAGCAAAATAAATAGATACATACGAGAATGTGGACCCGAGTTCAATTAATACTGTAGTAGGCTGATGGCATAATAAAAGCGTACCTATGATGACATCGTCAGATTCCTCAGTTGCCGCCGTCGCCGGGGATGCGTAGAAATGGCCCTAAGCACATCTGCCCGGTGCGTCCAATCTACCACCTGACCTGCCTCCCGAGCTCCACCTCTGGTACCCTTTCGGCTATTTCGATGGTCTTAGTCCTGACCATCACCTCTAGTTGGAGAGGGCATTGCTGAAATTGGTCTAGGTGCAAGAGGAGCTGGTACAATCTCCCCTCACCCTCGCCGGAGGCACCCTCTGAACCAATGGTCAAGAGCACCGCCATCAAAACACCCCGAAGTTGAACGCCCTGAAGTAACCCGACCGCGGTAAGAAGGGAGGGAATCTGATCCCCTGGAACTCTGGCTCGTACTAGGACCACCTTGCTGATGTTGGCCTCCCTCAAAAGCAGGTAATGCCGCCTGAACATGCCGACTAGACTGACCCTGTTGGAACCTGTGGCGGGGACTATCATAAGAGTCTCTCCCTCTAGTCTGGGACCTATTGTAGCGGCCCTGGTAGCGTGCCCTCTTACTGCTGCCCCTTGGGCCTCCCGATGAATATTCTCCATGGATCGGGCATGGTCGACCACATCAAGAAATGAATGGTCGGCAGAAACCAAATGCTCTGTGTCGACCCTCAAATGGTAATGCGACCCAAACAACGAACTCTCTCCTCTTCCGTGGGCAGGATCATAGTAGCAAGTCGAGACAACTCATGGAACCTCGCCTCGTACTCTAAGACGGTCTTAGGGCCCTGCTCCAATCTGGAGAACTGATCACGAAGCCTATTCCTGACGCTCTGTGGCATGAATCGGGCCAAGAAAGCCTCTGAGAACTCACGCCAAGATATAGGAGGTGATCCAACTGGCCTGGACTCTCGATACGAGCGCCACCACTGCCTGGCTGGCCCACCAAACTGATGAGCGGTGAAGTCGGTTCCTCTCGACTCCAAGAGGCATAATGACTGTAGCTGGTCCTGGCAAGTGAGCTGGAACTCATAGGTGTCCTCCCAAATCACCCCTATGAATATCGGGGGTGCCAACCTCTGGAATACCCCGAGCATCTTCTGCTCGCGCAGTGGCATCTCCCTATTCTTTAAGTCTGGCAGGGCGGCCACATGAATTGGTGGTTGCTGAACCTCTGGTGTCGCTGCGGCAAGCTGACCCTACGGCGCTGGAGCAGGACCTCGAGCTGGTGTTGGAACTGGTGCTGGTGCCTGACGCATCTCCCCAATAGCTGCTAATATCTGAGTCCGCAGGGCATGAAGATCAGGAGCTGCAGCTGGTCTGGGTGGTGGCTGGGCTGGTCCTGGCCCCACTGGCTGTAAAGGTACATATGCTGCCTGGGATTCCTCCTCGTTTTCTCGGGCCGGTGCGGCAGTCCTACCTCGACCTCGGGGTCGGCGTCTACCCCAAGCTGGGGCTTTGTCTGTAGGCTCGAGTGCATCACCCCCGGCCGCGCCGCATCTCGTACGAGCCATCCCCCGAAAGAGTGAAACAAGTAAGATTTCAAGACACCAATAAGGCACACGTTGCACGAAAGAGAAACAAAAGAGAAAATCTTCCTAAAGACATCCTGTAGCCTCCCGAAGATAAGTTATAGATGTCTCTGCACCGATCCGCAAGAGTCTACTAGACGTTAGCTCTGTACAAGTGAGACCGGTGAACTTGAGGCTCTGATATCAACTTGTCACGACCCGATTCCTTGAGTCATGATGGCACCTACTACAACCCACTAGTAGGTAAACCAACCCGTAACCCTAAACAACAAGTAATGGGTCCGAGGGGCAGAAACTAAACAAAAGTAAGCAAAATTTAAGATAACAATATAAACAGGCGGAAGCAAACCAAAACATATATACAAATAAAGATCCCTCCCAAAACCTGGAAGTCACTAGTACAGAGTTACTAACAAAACGAGTACAAATCCGAAAACTGGACCACAGAAACTGGACTGTCTCAAAAGGTAAAAGACAAGTCTATATATACAGATGGAGACTGAAATAGTACAAAACGCCGTGTGCTCACCTCCGTCTCCGGATCAGACAACTCCAAACTAGATCAACGCTAGCCACTGGTTCTTGGACCTGCATCACGAAATAGATGCAGAGCGTAGCATGAGTACCACAATAACAGATACCCAGTAGGCATCATAAACTGACTAAACTTAAAAAATAAAGGCAATATGAAAAGAAGGAATAACAGAAACATAGGTCAAGAGTGGAAATCTAAGTAACAATGGAATGCACACGAGTGTAGAAAGAACTAACTAAAGTAATCTATAACTAACTATACTTACCTGGACCCCTATAAGTCCAGAAGGTACACTCGTGCGCAATTTTAATTAAAAAACTCGAACGGACCCCATAAGCCCGACGAGTACACAAAATAACTATAACTAAGGAGAACTGCATATGAGAACCCAAAAGCGGAGAACATCGAACCAGAACCTCAACCCCAATTAGTAGAATCTGACAGTACATAGGCCGGACCTCGAACCGAACGCTCACCAAAAGTACCCAAGTAACCAATCACAAGTATCAAGTAACTGAGGTCGAACCTCTAACCGGATGCTCTGTATAAGTATATGACTGATAGAGGCCGGACCTTAAACCGGATGGTCTATATAAGTATCTCAGCGATAAAGGCCGGACCTTAAACCAGATGCTCTATTTAAGTATCTGAGCGATAGAGGCCGGACCTTAAACTGGATGCTCTATATAACTATCCGAGCGATAGAGGCCGGACCTTAAACTGGATGCTCTATATAAGTATCTGAGCGATAGAGGCCGGACCTTAAACCGGATTCTCTATATAAATATCTGGGCGATATAGGCTGGACCTTAAACCGGATGCTCTATAAAGGTGCCAATGTAGCTGCTGAAAGAGTTCCAATCGATCCATGCTCATAAATGTCCGTGGAACACCGTCCACACTTAGCCAATCAATGTAAGTCCTTGGAACCGAAACAAAAATCAAATTCATATCGCAAAGCTGAACTAATGTCGTTGACGTAACTCGTGAAGCCGTAACATTGGGGAAAATATAGATAACGATCGTCGGAGCAAGCGTATCACCTAGCTGAGGCCCAATCTATCAAACTCAAGTCTTCTACACCAGTCTATAGAGATCTAAGTCAGCCGAGCGACGTCGGGGTAAAACTAAGGCCTATCAGATTTGAATTATGTATTTCTAAGGCAAGCCCTAGTCAAACCTAAACTAAGGCCCAACATGCTTTAGATAAACACTAATCAAGCATTCAAGCACTCTACATAGCAAGGAGGGTCAATTAGTAACACATAACATGCTCACTATTACCCGATAATTCCCGAAAAAGGCTGAAACATGATTTCTAAACACCTATGCATGATTCAATAACTACCAACCCCAAATCCCAACTAATCAACATGCATTCACACTCTCAAGCTCAATCTAAGAGAAGGAAGCCGTAGCCTACCTGTAGGCCGATCACGCACGCTCCAAAATTACTCCTCCGGAGCTCTTCCTTTCCGAACGGCCTCGAAATCTTGCCACGCTATCAAAAATAGAGTCACAACACTATTATTGTCCTTTAGACACTAAAATCGCAAGAAACTGAGATGGACATATTTTGGGGTCAAAACGGGAAAAGTGGGACCCGCGCTGGAAATTCCCGAATTAACCCCAAAAGTAGGTCCTAACAAGTTCCCCCAGCTCATGTCCCAAAATGGGACACAATTCAGGGTTCTTGAACACAATATCAACATGTAACAAAAACCAAGTAGAAATGGGATAGCAGTTGAATCAGTAAATTTACCAGAAACGGGAGGTCTACAGTGAATTACGACAACACCACAACGTTCTCCTCGAAAAAGCACTCAAGATAGCCTCACGAATCACTGAAATCGGACCTAAAATGGCTGAGAAAACAAGTCTCAAAAATTCCAAAATCAAGCTCACAATAAGGGGTCGTGGCAGCAGGTATTTTACAAAAATTACCTCAAACAGGGACTCCAAATCGGTTTCCAAGCTCACCTACGCGCTCCTTGCGAAAAACCCCACAAGATGAACCTTTGAAACACTAAATTTGGACTTGAAATGAGAGAGTTAAGCCGTTTTAAAGTTTTAGAAAAATGCTGAATTTTCTGCACTAATGCACCAGATTTTCAGCATAATTTGGAAACTTAAAAACTCCGACGGGGAGCTCCGAATTCGTTCGGAACCCGTGAACGCAAACGAGATATGCAAACAAGCCAAAATTGATATTCCGGACACAATGGCAGAGTCAAAATATCCATACGAGATCATCTCGATAAAAAGTGGGTCCCACACCCAAATGTTATTTTAAGTCAAAAACCACAAAAGGGCTCGAAAAAATATCGGAAACCTCGGGACACAAAAGAAGGTCGATCCAGACAAAACTTGACATTCCGAAGCTAACCGCGCAGGCGGAATTGTCATCCGAGCGCGTTCACTCAGAATGTTGACTAAAGTCAAACTTAGGCTTAAACTTAAAGTGAAAACACCTAATCACACCGACTCACACTAAAAACCTCGGGAGTCATGCCAACTATGCTACTAGACTAAAATGACCCTTCAAGAGCTGATGGAATCGTCAGAATTGGATTTCGATGTCATCTTCTTGAACTTTTGATCGAAAATGATCGGTCAAGGTTCATAAGCTCCAAAACACTAAAACTCGCACCATAACCAAACGAACGACCAGGTGACCAATTGTCAGTCCCAACAAGTCATAAATGACTTGGGGTCACAACAGGAACGCTCTAAACGACACACAGAAGGAAAGACACAGAAAAGACCATTCTGAATCATGATGGCACCTACTATAACCACCAGTAGGTAAGCCAACCCGTAACCCGGAACAACAAGTAATGGGTCCGAGGGGCAGAAACTAAACAGGAGTAATCAAATTTTAAGATAACAATATAAACAGGCGGAAGCAAACCAAAACATATATACAAATAAAGATCCCTCCCAAAACCTAGAAGTCACTAGTACAAAGCTACTAACAAAACAAGTACAAATCCAAAAACTGGACCACAGAAACTGGACTGTCTCGAAAGGTAAAAGACAAGTCTATATATACAGATAGAGACTGAAATAGTACAAAACGTTGTGTGCTCACCCCCGTCTCCGAATCAGACTACACAAAACAGATGCAGAGCGTAGCATGAGTACCACAACAACATGTACCGAGTAGGCATCATAGACCGACTGAACTTGAAAAATAAAGGCAATATGAAAAGAAGAAATAACACAAACAGAGGTCAAGAGCGAAAATCTAAGTAACAATGGAATGCACATGTGTGTAGAAAGAACTAACTAAAGTAATTCATAACTAACTACACCTAACTGGACCTCCAAAAGCCAAGAAGGTACACTCGTGCGCAAGTTTAATTAAAAATCAAACGCCATAAGCCGGACGAGTACACAAAATAACTATAACTAAAGAGAACTGCATATGAGAACCCAAAAGCGGAGAACATCGAACCAGAACCTCAACCCCAATTAGTAGAATCTGACAGCACGGAGGCCGGACCTCGAACCGAATGCTCACCAAAAGTACCCAAGTAACCAATCACAGATATCAAGTAACTGAGGCCGGATCTCTAACCGGATGCTCTGTATAAGTATATGACTGATAGAGGCCGAACCTTAAACCGAATGCTCTATATAAGTATCTCAGCGATAGAGGTCGGTCCTTAAACCGGATGCTCTATATAAGTATCTGAGCCATAGAGGCCGGACACTAAACCGGATGCTCTATATAAATATATGGGCGATAGAGGCCGGACCTTAAACTAGATGCTCTATATAAGTATCTGAGTGATAGAGGTCGGACCCTAAACTGGATGCTCTATATAAATATATGGGCGATAGAGGCCAGACCCTTAAACCGGATGCTCTACAAAGGTGCCAATGTAGCTGCTGAAAGAGTCTCAATCAATCCATGCTCATAAATGTCCGTGGAACGCCGTCCACACTTAGCCAATCAATGTAAGTCCTTGGAACCGAATAAAAAATCAAATTCAAATCGCGAAGCTGAACTAATGTCGCCGACGTAACTCGTGAAGCCGTAACATCGGGGAAAATAAGGATAGCAATCATCAGAGCAAGCGTATCGCCTAACTAAGGGACAAACTATCATACTCAAGTCTGCTACACCAGTCTATAGGGATCTAAGCCGGCCGAGCGACGTCGAGGCACAACTAAGGCCTATCGAATCTGAATCATGTATTTCTAAGGCAAGCCCTAGTCAAATCTAAACTAAGGCCCAAAATGCTTCAGAAAAACACTAATCAAGCATTCAAGCACTCCACATATCTAGGAGGGTCAATTAGTAACACATAACATGCTCACAATTACCCGATAATTCCCGGAAGAGGCTGAAACATGATTTCCAAACACCTATGCATGATTCAATAACTACCATCCCCAAATCCCAACTAATCAACATGAATTCACACTTTCAAGCTCAATCAAAGAGAAGGAAGCCGTAGCCTACTTGTAGGCCGATCACGCGCTTCCCAAAATCACACCTCCGTAGCTCTTCCTTTCCGAATGGCCTCAAAATGTTGCCACGCTATCAAAAATAGAGTAACAACATTATTACGATCGTTTAGACACTAAAATCGCTAGAAACGGAGACAGACCAATTTCGAGGTCAAAATGGGGAAAGTGGGACCCGCGTTGGAAATTCCGGAATTAACCCCAAAATTAGGTTCTAACTAGTTCCCCCAGCTCATGTCCCAAAATGGGACACAAATCAGGGACCTAAACCCAAATTTTTTTCAAGAATTAGAAAAGGGACAACAGCTAAATCAGAAAATTTACCAGAAACGGGAGGTCGCTTCATTTCCTTACGTTTGTGCATTAGATAATTCTTGAAGTCGTTCCATGAAGGAGGTAACTTCTCGATCATTTCAGCCACTTGAAAAGCTTCATTTACTACCATATCCCCAGCAATCAGATCATGGAAAATAAGTTGAAGTTCCTACACTTGTGATCCAACAGTTTTACTATCTGACATTTTATAGTCTATAAACTTTGCGACCACAAACTTTTTCAAGTATGCATCTTTTGTCTTATATTTCTTCTCAAGTGCATCCCACAATTCTTTCAAAGTTGTCATTGCACTATAGACATTATATAAGTCATCCTCTAAAGCACTCAAAATGTAGCCCTTACATAGGAAGTCTGCTTGTTTCCATGCTTCAATAATCATGATTTTTTTCTCTAGCATTTCAGCAGCAGGCACCAGAGTTACTTCATTGGTAAATTTCTGCAGACCAAAAGTGGTAAGCCAGAAAAATACCCATTACTGTCATCCTTTGAAATTCACACCAGAGAGTTTTCTCGGTTTCTCTGCTGGTGGTACAACAGTTCGGGTTGGTGCAGCAACAGCCACCATAACATTATCATTTGCCATTTCAGAATCTATAACAAACAAAAATTGATACAAATGACTCAGTAAGCAATAATTTAAATTGCAAACTTAACAGGAGTATAAAACCACGAAGGTTTTTGTCTCTACCAGAAAAATAGATTAAAAAAAATCCTTAAGATTGTTGCCAATCTATGTTTAAAATAGAATTATTGATTTCAACAAATTTTACAAAAATACGAAGTTATCAAAGTTTAATGAACTAGTAAGAACAGAAGAACAAAAATTAATTCACAAAAAACTAAAATCTGTAAAACATACCAGAATCTGTAAAAGACAGAACAGAAACGAATCAAACCCACTGAATGCACAGTGTCCCCTTAAGGAAATTATTCCACTCTAGTATCCGAGGTTTGATTTGGAATATGTCCTCCCAAGATAGAATGATCTCAATCACCAATATATTAATACCCAAAACGTTGGTGTCAACGAGCCACTCAACGACAGTAAAGTACACAAAAAATATTTGTGCAGAAGAAGAAGAAGAAACCATAAATTTTTGTAAGTAAAAAATTCTGAAGAATAACTGGTAGTTATAACCAAGAGGAACTGATTCCGAAAGGTTGTAACCTTTCAGAATCCACACGACCATTAATGAAAGTTTGCAACCTTTCAAATGGTCATGGTTGTTCCTGAAAGTTGCAATCTTTCAGAACAGTCATTTCCAACGGTGGAAAATTTAAATAAAATGGGAAAGTTTAAATAAAATGGGTCGCGCGCAGATCCGAGTCGGGTCGAAACGTTTCGGTTAATTAACTAATTAATTGAAATGTTTTGGCCATTAATTTAATTTAATTAATTAAATAAATAATTAACTAAATAATTAAAATAAACTGTGTCTAAAAAATAATCTCTCGATCGATTTTCCAAAGCCGAAGCCGAAGCCGAGCGACGACGATGGCGCGAGGGGGATCCCTCTTTCCAACCCTTTTAACAATTAATAGAAGTGTTTCTCTATTTAAACTCTTCTATTTTTCTTCCACCACCGATGAGGGAGAAATGTCTTTTTACTAAAGCATAAGAGGACTTTTGAAGTTCTCAACTTTTCAAGTTCCTCTCTTTTCATCTTCCCTCCATTTCCCATTAACTCTTGCTATATACCCAACAACTAATACACTCTATTTAACATTATTCTTATACACTCTACCGAACAATCTGTTTTAAAATATAATTTTTGATAGAAAAGAATCCATGATATTAAAATATTGGTTTGTATATTACTTTAAATAAATATTTAATGTATATTCTACAATATAAAATAACATGATAATGAGATTATATAATTTTAAACGTTATTTATAGATATCAATAAACAATATTATATTACAATTTTTTTAGAGATTGAAATGGAGAATAATTTGTTTAACTGATTCAAAGATTAAATGGGCATAATAACTAAGGATAATTATAGCATATTTCATGATAGCAAAATCATTAACATACAAATTCAAAATACAAAAAATTAAACTTATCACAAAATATATGAAATAAGTTGTAACTTGTGTCATCAAGTTTGTCAAAGAATATTATTTATAAGGAAAAAATGTTGGGTTTTTAAAGGCGTGAACATGAAATGAAGGGTTGTGACTCTCCTGAAGGATTGTGACTTTGGCGAAAGGTTGTGACCTTTATGAAATGTTGTATCTTTTCTAAAGGATTGTGACCGTTTGAAAGGTTGTGCCTTTTCCAAAGGGTTGTGACCTTTCTAAAAGGTTGTCTTATTTCCAAAGATGCGACATTTACCCTTTGTTGGCTATAAATAGAGAAGTTTTCTCTCATTTTTCTGCATCGAATTCTTCCCTTCTCTTGCATACATTTCTTACAAAACAAAATCGATCGATCGTGTCTGTGTGTGTGATTCGTTGCTGTCATTTTTAGTTCGTTGAAATTATTGAAGTTTGAGGTACCACTACTTCTTTAATGGTTAATCCATTTTATCTTGAGAGGAATTAATCTACAACCTCGGGTACTTGAGGGGATTAAATTTCTTGAGGACACACAGTGGGTTCTGTGGACTCAGATAGTTCTTTTATTTTTCTTTTCATCTTTTATTATTTCTGGTTTGCTAATCTAAATATAGGAGATAACAAGCTTAAGAAATTTAATATTGATGGTGTTTTCTACAGTAAGGAAATTACTTTTATTTTCGGTGTTCTTTTTGATGGAAAGAAAATGACGAAAAAGAGAATTATTTTATCATATGATAAAAGAGATTTGAGATGAATTAGTACTACTTTAATATATTTGAGTATATTTTTTGTAGTAAGTTTTCCTTGGATGGGTAAGATTATTTTTATTTTCTTCCCAAGTGCATTGAAGCATTGCACCCTTTCAGTTTTTTTTCAATAAGAAAAGTTATTTTGTGCATAAAGGCTAAGATATACACTTTAATTTTTGTCCCATATTCTTGGTTGTATATAACTATGAGAAGAAGTAAATGAACAGATGTTGTCTCCTAACAATATTTGAACATGAGTTTAGTTTCTCGTTGAAATTCAATGTCTTCTGAGGAAAATTGGAATATGATGGAAACTGGGAAAGAAGGAAAAAATTTGCAAGAAAAGTGACTTGCATGGAATCATTGCTAACAAATAGAATATGATTCACTAGGGGGCAAAAATCAGGTTCTATCTTTATTTTTCCCTTGATTTTTTTTTATCCTTTATATGTTATGAGATTTATTTCATAAATGTTAGGATAGATGGTCATTATGTGATGATCTCAGAATATATCTTTATTATTATTAATATGTATTCTGTTTAGAGGAGGAATTTATTTTTTTTGTAGTTTTTCACTATATGTGAAATTTGATTGTGTTTGACTTATGGAGACTAAAATCTTTTGATTTTTTACTCCTTTGGTTTGAAGAATATAAGAACTTTACGAACAAATCAGATTGTGCATTGGTTTGAAGAATATAGAAACTTCACCAATTTGTTAAATACTCTGTTTGAATGAATATTCTGACTTGAAGAGTACAAAATCTTCGTCAAGAATATTAAAGCTAAATGATTTGAAAAAGATAAATCTTCATCGTTAGCTAGAAACAGTATTGTATTTGAGGTTTCTGGAGATTAAAACTTTTTTGGGTTACTACTCTGTCTGAATATGAAACTGATTCAAAGAATATAAAAATTTCATCAGAATTCAAGGTTCATTCGGTTAACAATTAGAAGTATATAAAAACTTCATCATTAAACTAGAAACAAGTTGTATAAAGATTGAATCTTTATTGTTAGTATTCTAAATACTAAGTGGTCTCTCTAATTGTGATAGAAAGGGAAAAAACACTAGTGACATAAAATTAGTGATTTTTGTGTCTGCAATGGGTGTTTCTATGCTTTAAATCTCCAAATGAAGGTTTTGTGTTGCCAATGTGTATTTTGATGGTATACAATTTGAAAGCATGAGAAAAAATATGTGGAAAATAATTTCAAATACTTGAAAAATATTTTTGAGAACATATTTAAAATGTGGGGGATTCTTTATTTGTGATAAAGACAAAATTAGACTTACTATCTAATTTAAATTTGAAAGTACAAGATATGAAATTTATGATATTCTTGTATTATGTTAGACCCACAAAATTCTTGGAGCATATTTGATATTGTGGTTGTTGAGTCTCTCTTTACTAGTATATGATATGACTAGTATAAAACCACAAAATTATATTACTTGTTCAAAAGAATTGTATTATTTGATGAAAAAGTGTCACTTAAAATATTGCAATTTTTCATGAAAAGATGTATATTAAAATAAATTTATTTGTATAGACATAAACATTGGTGAAAAGTGATATGTTATGTTTGTGTTGTAAAACAAACATTCGAATCAAAACCCTTATTGGACCGCTGAGACTATGGTCATGGGTAATTCTATAACAAACTGAATGTTATGGAAAGGTCCTTCTGAAAAGGACATCTGACAAGGTGTTGACTCTAAAACAATGTTTGTATTTAATAAAGTTATCAAAAGTAAAGAACAAAATATTTTTAGGAAAGGTTATCTCACGGAAGGTCTTTTCGAGCTCTGTATTTCTATTTGTTCTTACTTGCTTGAATCAAATTGATTGTGACATGAACACTTGAGACATGTCAATTACAAAACCTTGCAAAAATTGATCAACTTAGAAGTCTTGCCTTACTTCTGGTGCAATAAATCAAAATGTCAAGTATGTATTGTTGAAAGGAATTTTAATCTCTTAGAATTGATTTACACTGACATTTATGATATGAAGTCAACACCATCTCGTGGTGGAAAAAAGTGTTTCATAAATTTTATTGACAATTGCACTAGATACTGTTTTGTCTTTTTGCTAAATGGTAAGGATAAAGCGATAGAAACATCTAGGCAATATAAAACTGAAGTTGAAAAATCATTGTCATGATTGCAAGTGGTAGATGTGGAGAATATGAATCTTCTTTTGCATAAATATATTTGGAAAATGGAATCATCCATCAAATTACTGCACATATTCGCCTCTATCTAATGAAATTGTTGACAGAAAAAAGCCAAACTTTGAAGGAAATGTTGAATGTCCTTCTTACAAGTTCAGATTTACCACAAAATTTGTGGAAGGATTCTAACATTATAGCAAAAGAGAACAACAAAAAGTTTGTCTGTTCAGAAAGAGAGAAACAAAAAGTTTTGTTTGTTAATAAAGGGAGAAACAAATAGAAAACTTTTGTTTGTTAAGAAAGGGAGCAACAAAAAGTTTTGTTTGTTCAAACTTTGTTGTATCCTGATAGAGAATTGTTTGTCGCCCCTTAAAGTATATACAAGCAATAACTCTTTAAAGATAGTGATTTGACAATTTCCAATACAGTCTATTCCATATGAGAAATGGAAATGAGGGAACTATTCCCAAAAGGGTCAAAGTATGACCTAAGACTGTGGATTATATGTTCATTGGATATGCTACAAATAGTAAAGCATGTTGATTTATGGTTCATTAGTCCGAACCGTCGGATAGTCAAGTAAAGGGTCTGAACGACCTTGGAAAGAACCAAAGGAGAATGGACAAATTACTTTCTTCGAGTTTGATTTTGTAACATTTCTTCTTGAAAATGAGTCTCATATGTTCTAAGAAGCTATGTCCTTTGTGAACTCATTCTTTTTGGAAAAAGATTGTCAATAGTAAGATAGATTCAATCTTGAGTAACCATACTTGAGAGTTGGTTGATCGTCCTCCAGGAAATAAACTTTTGGGTTCAAAGTGGATCTACAAAAGGAAAAGAAAGTTGATGAAACTATTGACAATTACAAAGCAAGACTTGTTGTCATAGGCTTTAGACAATAATAAAACCTTGATTATTTCGACATATAATAGCCTCTAACTAGGATTACATCAATTCAGATGTTAATTGCGCTAGTTGAGAATTTGTCAAAATGGATGTGAAAACATTTGTTTTTAAGAATTGGAGGAAGAAATTTACATGGAACAACCCGAGGACTTTGAGGCTCCTAGTAAAAAAAAATGTTTAAACTTGTTAAGTCACTTTATGAACAAAAAACATGCGCCCAAATAATGACATGTGAAATTTGACCAAACTATATTGAAAAATGAAATCTAGATTAATGAATGTGATAAATGTTTTTACATTAAAGACATTCCAAATCACAAGGTCATTGTTTATTTTTATGTTGATGACATGTTGATCATCAAAAGAGACATTTTTGACATAATGCTACTAAGCATATGCTAGAAAGTAACTTCGATATGCAAGAAATTGAAGTTACTGATGTGATTGAAAAGGTATCAAGTACTTGAATTTCAATATTGACTAGACTCCAATAAATGTGAGCAATTTGTACTTCAAAAGAATGAAGGCAAAAGTGACTCACAATTGGATTATGCTAGAGTATTGAAAAGTATGATATATATCACGAAGTGCACGCGATCAGATATAACATGTGCTATTAAAATTGAGTCGGTTCACGAGTAATCTCAATCAAACTCATTGGATGAAAATGAAAAAAGTTTTGGAGTATTTAAAACATACTTAAATACTATTGTTGTGCATTAGAACTAATATTCAATAGTATTGGAAGAATATAGTGATGCAAATTGAATCATCAGGTCAAATGAATTAAAATCCACGAGTGGATATGTATTTACTCTTTGTGGAGGAGCAATCTCTTGGAAATCTTCCAAACATAAATGTATTGCTCGCTCTACTATGAAATCTAAGTTTATCACTTTAGATAAGGCCGGTGAAGAAGTTGAATGACTCCAAAATTTCTTGAAAGATTATTGGCCAAACCTTTAGCTCCAGTAAGCATACACTGTGAGTGTTAATATGCAATAGGTAAGGCATGGCGGAGCATGATGTATAATGAAAAGTCTCGTCATATAATACGTAGACATAATATCGTTATAGAACTACTCTCTAGTGGAATTATCAAAATTGACTATGTAAAGTCAAATGATAATGTGTCGGATCCACTTACAAAAGGCCTAACTAGAAAGGGAGTTGATAGATTATCAAAGGGAATGGGACTATGGCCGAGGACAAGTCATTGTGGCGGTAACTCTACCTAGAAGACTGGAGATCCCAAAATCTAGGTTCAAAGAGATCAAACAAAGTCATTGATGACGGTTCAACATTGTCAAAATATTTTTATTGTTCATTCTCATGATAAGACAATGTTCAGTAACAAGGATAAAAGCATTAGAACTTTTTAATAGTTTCTAACTTTGATACAAGGTATATCAAATGGTGTATCTACGGGATAACACATTTAGAAATCACATATGTAAGTGTGAAGTGTAAGCCACTTCAAGGAGAATCCGGTAAGGCCAATTCTCTATGCACTTATAAACCAAGACGTGTTCATGGCTGAAACAAACAAATCAATGAGAACTAAAAATAGTTCAAGGGTTGATTGTGTGACTTATGTTGTCTAGGTATACACCAAAGCTCGACGGTTCAAAAATATCAAATCTATCGATTGACCGAGTATATCCGATATATGTTCACTATGGAAAGTTCAAAGGGAAACCCACTTATCCAGATGCAATCAATTCTTACTTACGAATCACACAATTTTTCATGCATATATTTTAACAATAGCCATTCCCTATTCATGTGGGGGATTGTTGGATTTTTAAAGGTGTGAACGAGAAATGAAGGGTTGTGACTCTCCTGAAGGGTTGTGACTTTGGCGAAAGGTTGTGACCTTTATGAAATGTTGTGTCTTTTCTAAAGGGTTGTGACCGTTTGAAAGGCTGTGCCTTTTCCAAAGGGTTGTGACCTTTCTGAAAGGTTGTCTTATTTCCAAAGAGTTGCGACCTTTACCCTTTGTTGGCTATAAATAGAGAAGTTTTCTCTCATTTTTCTGCATCAAATTCTTCCCTTCTCTTGCATACATTTCTTACAAAACAAAATCGATCGATTGTGTCTGTGTGTGTGATTCGTTGCTGTCATTTTGAGTTCGTTGAAATTATTGAAGTTTGAGGTACCACTACTTCTTTAATGGTTAATCCGTTTTATCTTGGGAGGAATTAATCTACAACCTCGAGTCATAAAGGGGATTAAGTTTCTTAAGGACACACAGTGGATTCTGTGGACTCGAATAGTTCTTTTATTTTTCTTTTCATCTTTTATTATTTCTTGTTTGCTAATCTAAATACAAGAGATAACAAAAAAAACTTGTCATTAGACTGAAGACAATGACATAACCTTATAGCAAACACTTATCATAATTTTGTTATTGAAATAGTAATGTAAGATACTAAGCAAACAATAAAAATTGAGTCATTGTCATATTTTTGTTACCAATTCTATTTTTAAAAAATACATTTTTTAATTGAAGGTTTATTGAAATAAATTTTTTATTTTATAAAGATAAAAATAAATTTATTTATATCATATTTTGTATATATATTTATAAAATTACATTAAATATATTAGTGGTACCGTTGCACAAACAAAAGCAAAGAAAATGAAGAACTTGAAGGTGCACACATCATACTAGACTAGAATGGGATTTGATTATATTATTCAAACAAAAGTTACGGATTATAAATCATAAATATGTGAAAGATTAGTGCTAGAATCTGAAAAAGTAATTTATGTTTAATGGGAAAAAGTTAAAAATATCTTTAACCTATAAAAAATTATTTATAAATACCCTTCTTCTAACTTTGGATCTAAAAATACCCTTCAAGTTTGTTTTAGGCTCAAACATGCCCTCGAGCTAAAGGAACAACTCATATCAAATTTCTCTCTTTTAACGGAAGCTACAATAGCGTCAAATCTATAGTTCTACATTTTGTTAAAAAAATCTTCTAATCACCATTACATTAGTTTGTCAGCTACAAACCAACAATATTTATTCCAACAATAAAAATATGATAGTGGAATTTTTTTTATAATGAAATTGGAGGAAAGAAGAAGAAAAAAAGTGAAATAAAATAAAGTAAAGAATTTATTGTGTAAACTGGAAGAATGAAAATTTTATTGTGTTGTTTTAAGAATAAAATAAGAATTTTATTGTGTTATTTTAATAATAAGAATATTTAAGATTTTTTTTCTTTATTTTTACACAATTTTTAAATTTTATTTTTTAGAATTAAATATTTTAGAATGGGCTAATATTAAGAATATGAATAAATAAAAAATGACCTTTTACAATAAATAAAAAGAACTAACTAATTATTAAATGAATTTAATTCAATTATATTTGGGTTGAAAGTATTTTTAGACGAAAAAGTGGAAAAAGGATACTTTTGAACCAAAAATAAAAAGCGACGAGTATTTTTAAATCAAAAAATGAAAGAAAAATATTTTCAAATCATTTTCAATAGATTAAAAATATTTTTGGCTCTTTTCCCTTAATTCTTTTAAATTGGTCTGCGGAAATTACTCTATCACTACACAAGTGACAAATTGACAATTGTTGTACCCTCTCTCTACTTTATTATTTGTGGACCAAATGACAAATCTAATCTTTTGACTCTGCTTTTTAAGTTTGTCAGATTGAATTTAACTCATTTGGATATGTAATATAAAATTATAATTAGAAATTACTATATTTTTTTTAAAATAAAATTTAATTGTATATGCAATTTAAATTTTTGATCCATAGAATTTATTACCACAGCCCATAGTGAATAATATATTACAAATATTATATCATAGCAAGCCGCAGTCTGTCAAATTGTTTTAGGCAGTCATAATTATTTTTAAACATGTCCACTCGTGACTGAAAATTGTCCAAAATCAATTGTTCAAAAAATGACTTAAAAGAAACCAGAAAGGATCGGAGGAAGAAGTTTTCTTTATTTTTGGTTGCAAATCTTATATAAGATTTGCAAGAGAGTTAATTTGGAGAAACAAAACTCCTTTGCTTTTGGAACAGATATACCTTTCTCCTTTGAAATGGATTTGATTTGTATTGTTTGCATTACATTACACTTAACTAATAAAATAAAAGAGTAGAACTAAAACAAGTTTTACTATGTTCTGAATTTCTCACCAAAAATAAGCTAACAATTGTTTAATGTCCTTAGCACTAAGAGAGCTCAACTATGTTAGCTCGATTTCGCTTCCTCTTCAATGCTTTCTTAGGAGAATCCTTTTCCGTAAGCTCTCTATGTATTCAGATTCTTCACCAGTAAGAGCTTCAATGTCATATTTCTCAGGATTCTTCTTAGCTTCAAGCTCCACTTTTCTATTGTTTTCCAAAAATACTCCCAAAAAATCCTTGACCTTTGTTAGAACTTGGCTTTTGGGTACAGAAGAAATTCCAGGCTTCTTATCAGGAAGGTCAGGTTTCAAATTTAGGGATTGAGATCCGCCATTACTAGTGCAAAAGAGAAGTTTTGATTCCAAAGACAAGCCGCCTTCAGTCTCCAAGTGAAGCAGATCTTTGCTGTTTGACTGCATATCAAGCAACTGATGATCTCCTATATGCTGCATGTTAACCTTTGAATTAGATTTCCGATATATCATAAATCAGAATGCAAGGCAACAAAAGTATATCAAGTGTGGACAAACAAATTCACAATCACAAATGCTTTTAAGAACAACTAATAACTTCTTCTATAGTTTAAGTTTTCATATTTTGTAATTACTTTGGGCTATTTACATGAATTTTCTATTCAGTAAGCTGTGACTTGTCAAAGTCAACAAGACCATAAAGGAAACTAGATGACACAAAAAGAATGAGCAAAGACCTTGTACACATTCTTCCACCAATTAGGTATGTCATTTTCTGAATAACTAAATAGCTTAATTTAATCTTTTTTGGGGGTAAATACAGATTTAATTTAACCAAGAAGCAACAATGTACATGTGTGGGATATGTATCAAATACAAACAATACCAAGCCATCAATATCTAAGCTAAACCTCCTTCCCCCTATTCTCTATCTGTACCTCCTGTTCTACGACACTTTTGAGAGAAAATCATTTCTGTAGTTTAAGGGTAAACATCGTGTTGTAGTAGGAAACTTGCTATCTTGTTTTGGCAGTAGCCTCAACAATGCACCTCTTGTACTATCCTGCAGACTTCTTCAACAGTTCTCTTGTTCTGAAACACTCTTTGATTCCTTTCTAGCCAGATAGATAGAATAAACATACCCTACCAGTAACCTCAGGCACTGGCCATCTACCCATTAGCATGACTGATAGCCCATTCCAGTTCTTGTGTCCATCCCTGTGTATATTCATCCAGTGTAACAGCTTTACCCATAAATTAGTTGAGTATGGGCATTTGAAAACAGGTGCTCTAGAGTTTTATCCTCTTACCACACATAGGGGGCACACAGTTGTAATAGAAACTCCCCATTTAAACAACCTATCTCTTGTATATATCCTGCCCTGTACCACGAAAGTAAATAGAAATAGCCACTTAGGACTACCTTCATTGTTGCATACCATTCTTTTCCAGCTTACATTGGGGAATAAGGCCTCCTAACTAGGGCTGGGCGTTCGGTCGGTTCAGTTTTTCGGTTTGGTAAAAATGTTTACGGAAACCGAACTATAATAAATTCGATTTTAACAATTTCGATTCGGATTGAATATAATCATATTGGGCCATTTTCTTATCACCATTCATCACTTAACTTCTGTAAAGTTCAGGGGTCCTTTATATGTAGGCAAAGCCATAGCCAAATTTTCATTAAGCAAGGCGAAGGAAAAATATTCAGTTAAAACTAATTAATTCCAACAAAACTAAGAACAAAACATGACTATAAGCAACGAGACCATCAATTTAGACTCGGCTTAAACGAGCAGAAGAAAATCTAACTATGCTAACATATTACTACAAACTACTCTAAACAGAATTTATAAACACGCATAAAGAAAATTGTAGAAACAAAGAAATATTACCTGCGAACGGGAACGACTAGTTGAGAAGACGACTCCACAACGTGTTTCAACTCAAACAACCACAAAAGCCACAAAATTTTAAACTATTGGACCAAGAATTTCCAAACCTTATAGGGGTATTCTTAGGTCTCCAAAAAACCGTCCCTAAACAGTGAATCTCTCAAATTCCTGATGAAGAATCGATGTGGGAGGAACTAATTTCACAGAGAATCAGGCTCCAGTGAGCTGGAATCGTACGAATTTGAAACGAAATTAAAAAGAAAAAAGAAATTGGAATGGACCACATCAAGGTTGCCTCCGGAAGCTCCGCGCGTCTTTTGCCTCACGCAGATTGTACAAATACGAAGGAGAAAAGACAGATGAAATTGGGAGTTAGGGCTCGTTTGCCTCCTTCTTCGTTTGCTGGAGTTGCATCCTGAAAGAGTCGAGAACAGCAAGAGGGCTAAAAAGGGGGGAAAAAAAGGCTGGATCTTTGAAATGGACCAAGAAATTGGGCTCTCTTTGTTTGAATTGAAAAGCTGAGGTCCAATTTGATTTCAAAGGAAATATAGGTCCCCGAGTCTTGAAAATAATACTTTAAGATGATAATATTTGAAATAAAATAAATTATGTATCTAATCAATTAATAAGCTTTTTCATTTTTACAAATGTGAAATAATTAACTAATTATAGAAAATACCACTAATTAAAATTTTGATTAATTTGATGATAAATAAGATAAGTATTAAGTTAATTATTCAAATAAGATATATATCCAAAGTCGTACACAAACTTATATAAATATAGAAATATATAATTGCTTCTAAAAACAATAACAAAACCAAGCCTTAAAACAATTTTTGGATTTTTCAAAAACAATTATTTCCAATTGTTTAAAATTTAAGAAGCTTAAAAATTAATCAAATCGTGGAGGGTCAAAATTGGATGTCAATATATATATATATATATGATATGATACGATACTAATTACTATGGATATTGTAAGGGGGAATTTTTATTTGCTAAAATGAATAAATAAAATAAAATATTTATTTTCAGTATAGGAATCAAATAAGATTATAAAATGAAACAAAAGAAATCTCCCTTTCTCCAACAACACTTGTTCACTATTTAAGAAATTATAAATAGAAGGGTAATTTTACTATATCACCCTTTGAATATGTCACGCCCCGAGCCTACACCCTGGGCGGAACCGGCACCCGGAGACCATTGCTGGCCCCAAGCGAACCCTTGGCTTGACATTCTTAACTCAGCGGAAACCTAACTCAACAGAATAACTCAATGCCATGCAAGGTCAAAAAACAACTTAACTGATGCATAACATGCCAAAAAGGCAACTCGTGTCTCAAAATAGAATATTTACATATATATATATAGATGAGAGACTCAATACTAACTGACTGACTGTCTATGAAGCCTCTAAAATACTGAGATGGATGTTGGGACAGACCCCACAACATCCTAACAAAACAAAACTAAGAACACAAAATAACAGAGTCCTCCGGAAAACAAGAAGGCTCACCATTGACTCTGGAGTGCTCAGCTAGATCAACGGCGTGCAGGATGTTGATCCGGGGTACCTGTGTCTGCATCGTCATAAGATGCAGGCCAACTGGCATCAGTACATTGAATGTACGAGTATGCGAACTAGAAAGCTAAACCACAACTTAAGCTTGAAAGGAGTACAAAAGAACCCTTACCTTGGCTCTGTTCGACTCATGAATAACTGAACCCAATATATAAAGCAATAAAACACATGCAATATATAAAGCTTTTAAAACAATTTAAACAACTTAGTTCGTTAATGATTAAAGCAATAACAAACTCAACTTTACTCATATAAAAGTAATATAACTTTAGTGGGAGGTTCTTTAACCGACAACCACCACTATGAGCCCTAGTGATGATACAACGTTTTACCTCACGTTGCCCAAGGACCATCCTATACCTTACCGTGATATAGGAAGCTAACTTTACTAAGTGGATCTACTAGCTTAACTTACGTGATCATCTAAAAAGTATGACCCGAGAAATCCCATGTTGGCCACATGGTTCTTATGGAGAGTTGAGTTAATATGAACTCGTG